>APFE031648698.1:126207-146751 GCA_000404065.3 Pinus taeda
GGTTGGCTTGGTTATATTGTGTCCCCTTAGACTCCTATATATAGAAAGGAGGTTTTGTCATTTGTATCATCCAAGAATAGTTCATTTGTGTAATGTAAAGGAGGTTGCCCCCTTGAAAAGGCTGAATTCTAAAGCATTCACCTATGTTTTCTATCTTTTTGTGAGCTGATTTCATAACATCATTTGATTTTCACTTCTGCTTATAACTATCACCCAGTTTGTGGTTTGTTGATTGGTTAGATCTGGTTATCTGTTAAAATCATTCAAAACATTGGTTTGAATTAGTTTCGGTTTGTCTTTTACAAAGTTACTTTTCAATTGTGTTAGGTCATCTTGCATTTGAGATTCATCTTTGTTATTCATCAAGCATATATTACATTGCTTGGCTTACAAACTGAAAAGAGTGCATTTGTTTATCTATTCAAAAGAGAAAAGTGAAAGACATTTTCATTGAGTGCTTTTGGATTTGATTTGGTGTTTCTTTGATTGGTGCATCGTTTGCATTTGAAGCATTTGAATAAAAAATCTCATTTTTTGCTTTAGTTGAAGCTTAATTGCATTAGAGCATATGAAAATCAAAGAGAACATCATTTACATAAAGTGCATCTTAGTGAAGTAAAAGTCATTTTTGATTTCGATAGATTGCATGTTGGGTTGTGAAAGTAGAGTTTAGTTTTTGCTTTTGCATATTTCCTTTGGAAAAGAAAATTTAGTGGAGGCATGTTGTTTGATGCATTTTCTTATTTGATGCATTGATCAACTGAATTCTCTTCCCTTGTTAGTATAGCATTCATCGTAATGAAAAGTTTCATTTTCTCATATAGTTGCATTTTAGGAATCAGGTGACATCGTTTGAGCCAAAAAATTGAAACATAATTCAAGAACGAAATTAAAATTTACTGAATTAACCTAAAGAGCATTTGGAACTTAACGCAAACATTTAGAGGTCTAGGCTGGAGATGTGTTTCGACGTTTATAAACCAAGCAGCTGTTGTTATCTGCCAGCATTGTATCCCGGGGGTGAAATCCCGTTCCATGTACAAAAGATATATGAGCTTCTCCAGTACCCCCGGGGTATATCGAAGGCACTCAAGTATGGCAAATATATGGGAACGCTGTTATCAAATGGTTATGCATTAGACAACGCTAACACGGACTTGTGCTCCCCGTATCGTTGCGTATATATTGGGATACCCCACTAGGTGGTCATCCTTTAGCCACAGGTAACCGAGACAACCGCCTTGTAGACATGATACACTGAACACAACATTCTGGGAGATCAGTTGTCATACGTTAAGTCATTGGTTTCGGCTAAGGTGTATATTGCGGTTCATGGATACTTGGTAAACCCTCTTACCTAGTACACCCTTTTTGATTTATTTCTTGTTTTTAGGTTCTAAAATTTAACTGGCCATGATAACATGAATTACCTATGTAGTTATCCTTGGCCTCACATTGCCTGATTAATAGTAAATTTAATTGTAATCTCAAATCAACCACCTCCTTTTGTTTTTGAGAGAAGGTCATTATGGTTGAACCACCGGGCTCGCCTTACATATCCCCTTCATCATCTGACACTGAAGGGTCGTCAGAAGGAGTCCATCTTGAGATTTCACAGTCACTTCAAGCCCAAGGTTTTGAACTTGGAATTATCCTGAGTATTCAACCCCTTTCTTCTCGTCCTCCACCTTGAGGCTCATCATCTTAGGAATCTGATCCAGAAACTCCTGAGGTTCCGGAGAGGTATTTATTATTCCATCTAATATTGCTTTTGATCCATTGGCCATATCTCCTCAATGACTGTATGGTCTGTACGATAATCCCTGTGTACCTTTGGAGACTTCTCCATGATCATCGCGGTTCCCCTCGCCAACTGTTTCCACCCATGGTATCAGAAGGTGAGATTCCAACCTCTCCTTGAGATCCTCCTCGAGAAGTCTCAACCACTCAAACTCCTGGTGTTGGCGATGATTCTGAATATAAATTTCCACCTAAAGGCTTTCCGTATGTGGGAAGTATGCCACCTCGACCACCATTTGAAAGCAATGAAACTTTGTTTCCAACATGTTACACTTCTTTGGATCAATTGGTTTTAGGTACTCCAATTGTGTCTTCACTTTATCATAATCCCATTTGGTCGTCAAGCACCATGCCTACTTCTAGTTCATTTGTTTCAAGTGTGGCTTCTCAAATTCTTGGACAAACTCTAATTTCTTTAGTTCCTGTACAACTGACAGCTATGGTTGGGATGGTTAATGTTCCTATAGGTTCCTCAAGTCCTCCATTAAGTGGACAATATGTGCCACCACCTATCCCACTGCTTGGGGGAACAACCACCTCCTCCATATGTACCTAATGTTTCAGATGGAACTTATGTAAGCGGATCTAAAACTCACGCTACCAGAGTTAATCAAAATGTTGGCAGTGTAGCTTATTTCGTATCAATAGCCTCTTTTAGCCCAAATACCCTACCAACATCTGTACCCTTCATATGGCTCACAATAGCCTCGAAATCCACCTTTTTATCAAAAAGCAAGACCCCAAATGCAATCTTCTTCAAATCCCTCATCTGGGACATCTGGTCAATTTCAAACTGGAACCTATCAGTACCAACATGGAATCCAACAAATTCCACAAGGAACTTTCAAACAAAAACAACATTATGTACAACAAGGACCTTATGTGAAACATCCATTGCAGGAGGAAGGCCAGCTCTTGTAGTAGCAAAACCAACCCTTGTACCGACAAGGCCAACCCTCACAGCAACAAGGTCAACCCCTGCAGTAGCAGGGTCAACAATTTTATCACTAGGGTCAATAGTTGCAACAACAAACTTATACTCCCTACTCTTCACAAGCTTTTTATCCACCTTATGGTTCTCAATGGCCTATGACAAGTCATTATCAACCTTACCCTGTTCAAAACCCACCTTTGTGGGGACAAATCCACCTTTGTATGGTCAGAATACCTCTTAGTGGGGGAAATATCAAGCTCCTTATGGTCAAAATCTGCCACTTTGGGTGCATAACCCATACCAACAAGGTTTGAATCCACAAGTTGGGCCTTATCAAAGCCCCCCCATGCCTTTCAATCCACAATTTTCATTTCTAGCAATGTTGTAACTATCGCATGTGTTAAGGCTCACAAATGACCCAATACTCCATTCATCGTATTAGCCTCCGGTTCCTACTAAGATTCTTGGCAATTGTCTGAAATTCGAAGGAAAGTCTAGCGAAGACCCCCAAGCCCATTTTATGACTTATCATTTATGGTGTTCATCCAATTCTTGGGTTGATGATTCTATTCGTCTACGTCTTTTCCAGCGAACCTTGATGGGTGCTGTCGCGAAATGGTACATCAAGTTACCTTGATGTGCCTACCAATACTTCAGCACTTTGGAAATGGCCTTCCTTACTCACTTCTAGCTACCAGTTCGATATGAAACTGGTACCCATCTACTAACTTCCTTGTTGGGCCGCCAAATTAGCATACACTTTCACTCCATTTTCACCTTTATCCTCATTTTGTCACCTCATTTCATCACATTACCATTATATTTCCATTACCATATGGATTCATATTTTCATTTTCCAAAGTTATTTATTTTATGTATTTAAAGTGAATTTATGATTAAAAGTTAGAAAATGACATGTATTTGCTTATATCTAAAGGTGGAATGAGTTTGATGACATTTGTAGGTGATTTGGAAGGTTCCAAGGCACTCTTATGTGGCCTCCAAGACTCAAATTCGAATTCTCTTGAATATTCGAAGGAGATTTGGGATAGGGGTCAAGCATATCTCATGGAAAAAAATCATGGATAAATAAATATGTGTCTCATATTGGTTGTAACCATATGAAGGATTTGTGGAACTAGGGGGGATTAGTGGATCTCCATTAATGAGTTAGTTGCTTATGTTTTTGTATAAATAGGAGTACCTCCATTCCAATGGAGGACTCTTGGAGCATGTATCCTAAATTATGATGGAATAGAATAAAATTTTCTTTCTCTAATTTTAGATATAAATTGTCTTAATGTAGTATATGAATTTATGGAATAGTTTGTCACTTTGTTCTTAAGAGAATTGAGCTCACTCTGAAAGGATCAAAGAAACATTTTATTTCATTATAGATTTTATTTTCATTTAATTACTTTGATGTTTGAAGATTTTCATTATTAATGAATAAATTTTAGTTTAAATCATATCAACATATGAAAGGACAAACAAGGGTCTAAGTTTAAATTCATTCTCTTTTTCGAGTTTCAAGTTATTTATGAATTCTTGACTTTTGATTCTTATGAATGAATTTTAGTTGAGTTCTAATCAGCATATGAGGGAACAACCAAGAGTCTAAGTTAGACTCTCCTTCTATTTGGTCTGAACAATAATTAAAGTTCATTTTTTCTTTTCTTTATTTCAAGTTATTTTTTAGTTTATGCAATGGTAATGTTGTTGGAATAGAACTATGCGGAAGGAAAACTAGGACCTCCTAAGTTAGGAGCCTTTTCTCTTGCTTTCTATACGTCACATACTGTTTCTCTTTAGTTTTTCTTCTTGAGGACAGTACTGTGGGGAAGGACAACTAGGACCTCCCGAATTGGGAGCCTCTTCCTTTACTTGCTACATCTTGAACTAGAAACTTTTTTGTTTTAGATGTTATTTGTAATATGCATTTCCATTCTAAACAAACCTCCTACAACAGTCTCATCTGAGGTCCCATATATTTTGGTTTGCTTCTAAGTTTTACGAAACCCCCGGGTTGACAAATTAAATGACAGGTATTTAACAGACAATTAAACCACTCAACAGTCCTTGAAACATAATACTACTACCCACATCTCCGATCATATTCATAAATGGAGACGTTAGCATTGCCTTATCAAGTTCGATATACTTGATGAGCTTTTAACTGAATAGTTAACCAAATCATTCATTAATAAAATTTCCATGGACATAACTATGGGTGGATGCGTGACCCAAGATCGAGCCATTTCACGTGCCCAATATATAGATTTGGTATACTCCCAATCTGGCACATTATATGATCTCTTGCATGATGCTCCAAGACCGTCTATTGATCCTGCATCTTCCAAACCTCTAGAGGCACCGCCCATTGATGGTATTATTGGGTCAGTGACTCAAGATTATAGTAAAGCTATTGAAAATAGCAACAAGAAATGCCAAAAATAGAAGTGCTAAAAATAACACTGCTATAAATAGTGGTTTGGGTACCATTGCTGGATTGAGCAACAAGGAATGAAAAATGGTAGTGCTAAAAATAGCATTGCTATTTTTAGCAGTTCGGGATGGATTCCAATTTTAGTCAGTCCCTGGACTAAAAATAGAAAGTAAAATTCGAATTTGAACTTAACAATTGTTTGAAAATAAATAAATTAATTCACCATGAGTTAATTAGTTGTGAAAAATCAAACATGAAGTCTATGTGAGGACATGCAACAGTTTCTCTATTAATTGAGGAATTTATCCATCAATTAAAGAGATAAGGATGAGTTCTAATTTGACTAGTAATTAGTTGGCTCAGTTAACTGAGTCAAGTCTAGTTAAATTGATTTAAACAATTTGTTTACATTAATGTGAGTTCAGTTAATTAATGCAAGCTAGCACATAACTGCTGTACTTTAGATAACTGAAGATTCTCTCATGAATAACTCATGCATGTCAGTTCAGACAGAGACCCAATTGAGATCAGAGAAGGGAAAATGTACTATCAGTTGGATGAATGTTTTTCTTATAAAGGAAGCTCATCCATGAGAAGGATTTATCTCCTTTAGGACTGCGTAGTTGGATAAGAGGTTAGTGAGTGTGTGAAGAGGCCAATTCACACAAGTGGCTGCATTGGACCCCAATCAAAATTGCGCAAAGAAATAGGAGGCTTGGAGGGTAGGCCAGAGGTTAGATAGAGGCCTTTGACTATTTATAAGTAGCACAGGTATTGTAGAGAGAGCAGGATAGCTTTTGAGCTGATTCTTTTTGTAATACTGGCTATATTTCCACTTGTATGATAATACAGAGTTGGGGTTTTAGGCTGAGGCTTTCCCCAGGTTATATCTTCTGTGTTATGTGTGATTGATTCCTTCTTATCAGTTATATGTGTTCTTATTGATGTTGCTCATGTTCGATTAAGCTTCCGCCAAATTGGTTGTGGAAGTAGATCAAGTATTTTCCTTTAGTCTATTGCATTATCAGGTGATCTACAAGTGGGAATTTCTACATGGTATCGGAGCCAGGTTTTATAGAAAAAGTTCTACATGGTATCAGAGCATAGGTGATCAAGGAAGAATAGTATACAAGAAGGGAGAAGTTGAAGTTTGTGATCCCTGAATATAGAAATCAAGTTCTTATTACATCTCTATTTCACTTATGGCATTCAATGGTTTGAGACTCGAATATGCCCTTGGTGGCAATTCGAATTATATAGCCTGGAAGGATCACATGGAAGCAGTACTAGAGGATAACGGTCTAAAGGACTTCATTGATCAAGAAGTCCTCAAGCTGACTGGTGCTGCTAAATTGGCTGAATGGAAGAAATATGTGGCTAGAGCAAGGAGAATACTTTTGGAGGGAGTTCGAGATCACATAGTCTCAAGTCTCCATGGGAAGGAGACACTATTTTCAATGTGGAAAACATTGAAATATCTATATCAAAATAGTAGTGATCAAAGGAGTCTGGCACTAAAGGACAAGCTTTGAAAGATCAACAGTGAAAAGGCGACACGATCTCTATGTATTTGAACAAGCTCACCACATGCACGGATGAGCTTGGAAGTGTAGGGATCGTAACAAATGATGATGACATGGTGAGTCTTGCACTCCTCAGTCTTCCTAAGAACTAGCATAGCTACTAGGACTCGGTTATGAAAGAGAGAACTGCCAAATTGGGAACGGATTTGGTCAGATTTGATGCAGGAGGAGATAAGAAGAAGCACAAGAGAAGGTTCTTCATCCATGGAGGATGAAGAAAACTGTGCCTTAGCGAGTAAGGTGAAGAAGGAGAAGGAGAAGGATTCTCTTTCCAATTTGAGTTCTTCCCATGGTGGGAAGAAGTTTGACAAATTGAAAGTGCGATGCTTTCATTGTCATGAGGTGGGCCATTTTGCTACAAATTATCCACTAAGGAAATCCAAGAAGGGATCCATGGAAGGATCAAAAGGTGAGGCACTGGCCTCACAGTTCGAGTTGGATTTCAAACTGTTTGCATGCATGTTTTCATCCATGGTGGGAAGTGGTTGGTTTCTTGACAGTGGAGCTTCTTTCCACATGACCGACGACAAGAGTTTGTTCAATACTTTGGAGGAGAAAGAACTCCATATACTCATAGCGATGGGTAATGATGAAAAGTATAGCGTCTCAGGTGTAGGCACGATTATTTTTCAAAGGGAGCATGGAGCTCGCCTTACCTTGACCGATGTCAAGTATGTACCAGGATTGAAGAGAAACTTGGTGTCGATCGCGATGATGGAAGACAGAGGCTATGATGTAGTCTTCAGTAAGGAAAAGGTTTTCCTTAGACACATCATCACTAGACAGGTGAAGCAGATTGATTCACGGGTCAAGAACCTGTGTGCTCTTGAGGTTCAAGATGCATGTAAAGCCTTGAGGAGCAAGGAAACTGATGGAGACTTGGTGGTTGAGAGGGAGAGTACATTACCTCTCAACATGCAGCGCCAGAAGAAGTCTCAGACGATTGTGGAGGAGCCACAATTGGTGAAGCAGCTTCAGCAGGTTGTGGAGTAGCCACAACTAGAGAAGCTAAGAGGAGGTCAAGTAGAGACATCTACTCATGTAGAGACCTCCAGTAGGGGGAAAATTCGAGCTAGGTGGACAGAGGGATCACATGCAACCATACCTCTAGGTAGGAGGTGGGGCGATGTGGAGTGATCGTCCTAAGGAGGAGGGGCAGGATCCTTGAGGTACCTAACCTCTTTGATTCAACTTTGCTATAGGAGCCCTGATGAGGAGTAGCAGGACTGACTGATTGGGTAGAGATAGATGCAGATGGAGTGGTAGAGAGAGCTATAGTGCAGGAGTCCTAGGACTATGTAGAGCTAGTACGCTGCAGCAATGCGAGAGGCACAAGAATGTTGCACCAGTGCAGGATGGCACATAGAGGTGAAACGATGCGAGATGCATGGAGTGTTGTAGCAGCTCAGAGGTCATAGAGGGAGCACTTGTCAGCAGTAGGTAGAGCTTCAGCATCAGAGTATGTTTCTAGCCCAACAGAGAGGTCAGTGGGGAGGTTTTTTGTTCCGAGAGTTATTGGAGCAACCACACTTGGTAGAAGTGTTGCATGCAAAACATTCCAAAGGTATAGGATTGAGTTCGAGTTGAATGCCTTTCTTGTTGAGAGGGAGTATTAAAAATAGAAACAAGAAATGCTAAAAATAACACTGCTATAAATAACAGTTTGGGTACTAGTGCTAGATTGAGCAACAAGGAATGAAAAATGGAAGTGGTAAAAATAACATTGCTATTTTTAGCAGTTCGGGATGGATTCCAATTTTAGTCAGTCCTTTGACTAAAAATAGGAAGTAAAATTTGAATTTGAACTTAACAACTGTTTGAAAATAAATAAATTAATTCACCATGAGTTAATTAGTTGTGAAAAATCAAACATGAAGTCTATGTGAGGACATGCAACAATTTCTGTATTAATTGAGGAATTTATCCATCAGTTAAAGAGATAAGGATGAGTTCTAATTTGAGTAGTAATTAGTTGGCTCAGTTAACTGAGTCAAGTCTAGTTAGATTGATTTAAACAATTTGCTTAATTTAATGTGAGTTCAGTTAGTTAATGCATGCTAGCATATAACTGATGTACTTCAGATAATTGAAGATTCTCTCATGAACAACTCATGCATGTCAGTTCAGATAGAGACACAATTGAGATAAGAGAAGGGACAATGTACTATCAGTTGGATGAATGTTTTTCCTATAAGGGAAGCTTATCAATGAGAAGGATTTATCTCCTCCAGGATTGCGTAGTTGGATCAGAGATTAGTCAGTGTGTGAAGAGGCCAATTCACACAAGTGGCTGCACTAGACCCCAACCAGGATTGCACAAAGAAATAGGAGGCTTGGAGGGCAGACCAGAGGTCAGATAAAGGCCTTTGACTGTCTATGAGCAGTAGAGGTATTGCAGAGAGAGTAGGATAGCTTTTGAGCTGATTCTTTTTGTAATACTGGCTATATTTCCACTTGTATGATAATACAAAGTTGGGGTTTTAGGCTGAGGCTTTCCTCGGGTTATATCTTCTGTGTTATGTGTGATTGATTCCTTCTTATCAGTTATATGTGTTCTTATTGATGTTGCTCATGTTCGATTAAGCTTCCGCTAAATTGTTTGTAGAAGTAGATCAAGTATTTTGCTTTAGTCTATTGCATTATCAGGTGGTCTACAAGTGGGAATTTCTACAAAAGCTTATTTTGCTTCTACAAAGTGAAAATCTGTTTCAACTACTGCATCCAAGTCTCCTTTGAATCCATCTCAAAATCCTAGTAAAACCTCTAAGGTTAATGTCGTTCATTCTACAAAGACAGATAAAACCTCGAAAGGTAAAAAGAAGGGTAAAGGAAAAGCCAAATTTGATACCCTGAAATAGGATCCTTCGAAATCATCTGTTGATGATGCATCTAAACGTAAGCCCAAATATCCTTGCCTCATTTATGGGGAAGATCACTGTACCAAGGATTGTCCCCATCGTGCTGAAGTTAGTAATTTGTTAAAAGGCACCCAAGGGACACAAATTGTATTAAAATAATCTTTTCCATCACAACAAACCCAATTGGTAGAACAACCACAATCTTCTACAACTTCAGGCTCTTAGTTTTTTATGAGTGGAATGACTCCTATTTTTGTTGCCACTCGGTCCAAAGACTATCGACTCCTCCCAAACAGGTGATGGAGAAAAAGGTTATTGATACAACTTCCACTTCTACTTCACCTAGTTTTGTTCCTCTTCATATTGAGAGACATAGTAGTGGCTCCATTATCTAGCCACCTCCTAAGGGTCTCCTTCAGAAATCATCATACAATCCGAATGCATGAGCTGCTCAACATTGCAATATTCTCGAAGATTTAGCTCAAGAGCTATTGACAATGTTGCTTTGGAAGTGCTTCAGAGTTTTCCATCGCAGCAGAAAGAATTACTATCCACTCTAGGAGGAATTGACCCTACTGATTCGAGACTTGGAAAATCATGTTCCATGTCTTCCACATCAACTTGCCTTTTAATCCAAGTCATTATCAAAGGGAAGATTATTCATCAAACTGTGGTTGATGAGGGTGCTTCCACTTGCATCATGTCTGTCTCATGCTGGAAAGATATTGGCTCTTTGCCTCTTAACCAGTCTCCTAACACCTTAGAAGCCTTCGATGGTAGAGGATCTCGTCCACACAATATTCTCACGAACTTGCCCATAACGTTGGAAGGGAAAACCGTTAACTTAGAATTAGAAGTCGTTGATGCCAACTTGAATTATAACCTTCTACTTGGTCAGAGTTGGACCCATGCTATGTTTTGCGTGGTTTCTATGTTGTTCCATGTGTTCCATTTTCCTCATGAGTGGAAAATAGTCATTGTTGATCAGTTAGCCTTTTTCTCTTCTAGCTCTTCAAACGGCAATGTGCCATATGTGGTAAATATTGACATCCCTTATGAGAGTGTTGGGGCGGGGCTTTTTAAAGACTCTGCTCTTATGAGAATTTTTTCCCTCCCACCTCCAAACATCGCTTCTGTTAACATGATCTCTACTTCACATGATCATTGGATCATTCCTCATCCTAATCAAGTTGATTTGTTTGGCGATGTCATGCTGCTCAGCCCAGCAAAACAAGCCTATCAAGCTATTGTTTTGGCTTCATTGGTCACTTCTGAAAGTCATGCTAATCTTAGTATGCATCTAGACGCATATTCACAATCCCTTTGGATTTGTTCTTGGGATTCTTCAGATCCCTCAGACGAGACATTTCCAACCGATGAGAGTATCACCAAGGTTATGTCTCTTAAAGAAATTCCTCAGAATGATGCCCATCATTGTTCCTCAATTCTCTCGATCCTTGGAGAGATTTCATCGTGTTTAGAAACTTTTGTTTCCCATGCATGGATTCATCTACTTCAAATGCCTATTTTAGTGCATGAAGTTTTGTCTGAAGGAAACTGTTGGAAATAATACTGAGAGGAGGGGGTGAATCAGTATTATCAAATCAGATAATTTTTCATTTTCACACTCAGATTCATATACGCAACTTCAGTTAAGGGTATACGCGTATATACGCGACTGTATTAAATGCAACAAGCGTATATGCAACAATCTTATGATTCAGTTAGCTTATCTTCAGTAAATGCATCAGAACATTATTAATCACATTAACAGTAACATGTGTAGTAAAACAGTACAGATCATCACACATAAGAAGCACACATGAACACCATGATATAAGGTGGAAACCCAATGTGGGTGAAAACCACCTGCTGCAATTCGTCTCTTCCTTCCTTTAATAAGAAACTTCTTTTACAATGTACTGGTGCAGTCCTTTACCAGTACGCAGGCTACAACCTGCAGAGGGCTACAACCCTCTCTCGTTTTCCAGTTACTTTTGGAAGGGAGCTACAACCCCCTTAGCTCTTGTACTAGCAGATATACTAGTACGTAGGTGCTGACCTACAGAAGGCTGCACAACCTTCTTTTCTTCAGGGACCATGTTTCATCAATTTTTAGACTGGATCCATAAGTACAAAACAATCACTGCTGCAAAACAATCATCCACTTATACTTGCATCATAAATCTCTAAATCACCCAATACTGAATCACTGAAACCCTGCTATTAAAAACACAAAACGCAAACCAGAGCCCAGAACTCTGCAACAACCAGTAGAATCAATTGCAACCTGAAATACCAAATCTCATAATGCATACGCTACTTTACTATACCAGAACCGCGTGTATATGCGCTTTCACCTCATACAACCCGCGTACAGATCTAAAGATAATTACTTGTGCCTTCGCTGTTATATCAACCCAATCCAAGCAGCACAAACCGATAACCAACGATACTAGATCTTCGCACTTCGTCAGATGTTCATCCCTTGCTCATCGTCTTTGCCTAATGATATTCTCCTTATATAGGTTAGGCTTCTCTCAATACCATGGTCCAAAACCATGTAGAAACAATACCATGAACCCAATACTTGGGGTCGTCACTTTGGACCAAATACTATGGACCAAATACCACAGACCAAAACCATGATTTCCAACATGTACGCGTCTTTACTCTTATTAACCCTCGTGTATACACGCACGCTCCTTCTGCTTCGCTAACCTGCGTATATACGCCCTTTCTTTATGGTCAACCTACGTATATCTCTCTATTTACCTGCTGTACTATGATCTATCCTCTGAGTGAGTTTCCATCACCTGTATCATCCCTCTGAGTGATTTTCCATCAAGGACAACACCTGAATCATAATGCCAACATAATAACTCATGGTTGCTAAATGATCTAATTACACCCTCTTATTTAGTGCATCTGCTACTTTATTTTCCTTTCCCTTTATATACCTGATTTCAAAATCAAATTCGTTGAGCATGGCTAGCCATCGGACTTGACCTACATTTAACTTGGGCTACTAAGATAAATACTCTAGCCCTCCATGATTAGTCATTAGGGTGAACTTTCTGTTAGGTTGTGTTATATTTTTTCCACGACAAGCCCACATAGTTAACCGGGGGGTTAGGAGGGGGGCAGAGCCCCTCCTTCGTTGCGTCAATTGCGTAGCGGGGGGAGTCACAGTGGGTTTGAGGGGTGTAGGTAACCCCACTCTATGGGGTCCAAGGTAGCACCCTGGAAAATTTTGGTTTTGGACCCTATGTGAGGTTGGGCGGACCTACCTATGGTTTTGTGCATGATTTTCGCACATGATTTTGAACGTGATGGTTTTCAGTCCATGGTATTGGATGCTTCAGCATGTATAAATATGTATTGTAAAATTGAAAGGAACATAATGAAAAATCAAATTGGTAGTCCCGGTTTTGGGATCCATGGGAAAATTTCTGCGTATATGTGTTTTATGTGTTATGCTCTCGCATTGTTTATTTTCTGTGTTTAAGAATTTGTATGCAGGTAATTTGTAGGGGGTTAAAACCTACATGTGGTATCAGAGTTGTTTTAGCTTCATGGGAATGCCTTTGTTGCTGAGGGGTTTTGCTCGGGCCTGTGGTAGACCCTGTTCAGTGGGAGATCTACGAGATCGATTCTGGTGGTGAAAGAAGATGGCGAGCAGTGGAAAGATAGAGATCGAGAAATTTAATGGTCAAAGTTTTGAGTTGTGGAAACTCAAGATGGAGGATCTATTGGTGGATAAAGATCAGTGGATCGCGATAGATCCGGGTACTAAACCGATGGGAGTGTCTGATGAAGAATGAAGAAGTTAGATCGGAAAGAAAAGAGCACAATACGATTGTGTGTCTCAGATTCAGTATTGTTGAATGTATCAAGAAAAGCTACCACTAAGGCTTTGTGGGACAAGTTAGGAACTTTGTACCAATCTAAGTCTGTAGTGAATAAACTATTCCTATGGAAAAGGTTGTATAACATGAGAATGAAAGATGGAGACTCGGTGACAGAGCATCTGAATGCGTTTAATACTATGGTAAGTCAATTGTCGTATGTTGATATCAAAATTTCAGATGAAGATAAGTGCATTAGTTTGTTGTGTTCTCTACCAGATTCGTGGGATAGTTTGGGTATTGCAATAGGTAGCAATGCAACTGCCTTGCAGTTTGATGAAATAGTCTCATCCTTGTTGACAGAGGAGATTAGACGAAAAAATATGGAGAGCCAAAATGGTGATTCCTTGTTTGTACGAGGACGATCCTAGAATAGAAACAAAAATAAGTCATCGAGTGGGAGATCTAAATCTCCAGGAAAACCTGTAAAGGTGATGTGCTGGAAATGCAGAAAGGAAGGGCACTACAAAAGGGACTGTAAATCTAAAGCTCCTGACAAAGGAGAGGGATCTGATGATGCTCCTTCTACGGAGGCGAAAACCACCTCAAATGAAGGTGGGGATGTGTACTTGGCTTCTTCAAGTACACATGTAGATCATGAGGCATGGTTGATTAACTCAGGTGCATCCTTTCACTTAACTCCCCATAGAGAGTGGTTCTATGAGTATGAGAAATACGACGGTGGTGATGTCTTCTTAGGAGATGATAGGAAGGCTAGAATCATTGGTCGCGGAAAAGTAAAGGTGAAGTTACAAGGTGGAAGGGTTAGAACCCTTCCAGGTGTTCTGCATATTCCTGCGTTGGCCAGAAATCTGATTTCTGTAAGCAAGTTGGATGATGCAGGTGTAAAGACAGTGTTCGAGAAGGATACCTGCAAGATGGTTCGAGGAGCAGTGGTATTGATGCGGGGAGTTCGGATTGGAACTCTGTACAAGCTGCAAGGTAGCACTGTTGTTGACGGGTGAATAGTTTTGTGGTTCCTGAAAGTGGAGCAGAAAATCTAGTGGTCTTTGGAGAGAAGACCATGTTGTGGCATCAAAGGCTTGGACATATTGGAGAGAAGGGCCTTTCGAATACTTCATGGTAAAGGTATGGTAGAAGGTATGAGTAATAGCTCTCTGGATTTTGATTTATGTGAAAATTGTGTATATGGGAAGCAGAATCGGGTGAGTTTCCCCTCTGGTGGAAAGAGGACGAAACAAATATTAGAGCTTGTGCACAGTGATGTGTTTGGACCTGTGAAAGTTCCATCACTAGGTAAGTCTGTATACTATGTATCATTTATAGATGACTTCTCAAGGAATACATGGATATATTTCCTTAAGAAAAAATCTGAAGTCCTTGACAGGTCTAAAGAATTTAAGGCTCTAGTGCAAAACCAAACAAAGAAGAAGATAAAGGTAATAAGGACAGATAACAGTGGAGAATTCTGCAGCAAGGAATTTGAAGAATTCTGTAAGAAGTGTGGTATAGCACGGCAGAAGACTAGTCCATATACACCTCAGCAAAATGGAGTCGCAAGAAAGAATGAACAAGACGTTGATGGAAAGGGCAAGAAGCATGCTCAGTGGTGCCAGGTTAGGACAGGAATTCTGGGCAGAGGCGGTGGATACTGCATGTTACTTGGTCAACAGGTCACCTTCATCAACTTTGGAGGATAAGACTCCGCAAGAGGTATGGACTGGTAAGAAACTCTCTCTTTCACATATGAGGGTATTTGGATGTGATGCATATGTACATGTTCCAAAGGAGAAACGAACCAAGTTGGATAGTAAATCTAAAAAGTGCATCTTTATTGGGTATAAGAATGGTTTAAAGGGTTATAAGCTTTGGAACCCAATAACAAGGAAGGTTGTGTACATCCGAGATGTGGTGTTCAGAGAGGTGAAAGATGTTATCAAACATGAATTCCAACCAAATCAACCTGAGAAGATAGAGTTTGAGCTAAATTAGGAAGAATCAGACTTTACAACAGAGGAGGAATCAGAAGATGAAGAGCCACAAACTCTGGGTGTGAGAAGATCAATTCGAGAAAGAAGGCAGCCATAAAGGTATAATCCATCTGCTTTCTGTTAAAATTTTACTTTATCTATTACTGATGATGATCCCAGAACTGTGAAAGAAGCAATAGATTCAGAGAATGGAAAACTCTGGAAAGAGACCATGGTTGATGAAATGGCATCTCTACACAAAAGTGAGGCTTGGGATCTAGTGGAGTTGTCGACTGGAAGGAAACCCATTGGCAGCATATGGGTGTTCAAGAAGAAGACAAATGCAGAAGGGAAGGTGGAGAAATACAAAGCTCGGTTTGTAGCAAAAGGTTATTTCCAAGTGCTGGGAATTGATTTTGGTGATATTTTTTCCTCTTGTTGCCAAGGTAGCTTCTATTAGATTACTTTTATCTGTTGTTGTTGCTTTTGATTTTGAGGTAGAACAGATGGATATGAAGATAACATTTCTTCACGGGAATCTGGAAGAGGAGATCTACATGAAGCAACCTGAAGGTTTTGCTGTGAAGGGTAAGAAAGAATTGGTATGCAAGTTAAAAAAGTCTCTGTATGGGTTAAAATAGTCACCAAGGATGTGGTATCAGAAATTTGATACATTTATACGAGGACTTGGCTTCACCAGAAGCAACGCAGATCACTGTGTGTATTTTAAATTAATTGGTGACCATGTTATTTATCTGGTCTTGTATGTGGATGATATGTTGTTGGTTGGAAATGAAAAAGAAATTATCCAGGATTTGAAGACCCAATTTTCCTCCAAATTCGACATGAAAGATCTTGGTGCTGCAAACTATATTTTGGGCATGGAAATTAAAAGAGATCGGGCCAAGAGGAAGCTCTAGTTAAACCAGAGGAAGTATGTCAAGATAATATTGCAGAGGTTTAATATGCAGGATAGTAAACCGGTGAAAGTTCCTATTCCTATAGGCGTAAAGTTATCAGCTTAATAGTGTCCCAAGACACAAGAAGAAGAAGAGCATATGTCCCGTGTTCCATATGCAAGTGCAGTCGGTAGCTTGATGTATGCGATGGTCTGTACTGGACCAGACATTGCACATGCAGTAGAAGTATTGAGCAGGTTTATGTCAAAACCAGGGAAGGAGCATTGGACATTAGTGAAGCAGGTTTCAGGTATTTGCGTGGCACTAGTGATTATGGTTTATGCTACCAAGGAAGACTATGATTGGACAAAGTTTTGGATATCCGTGGCTTTGTTGATGCGGACTGGGCTGGAGATCTGGATCAGAGAATATCTACAAGTGGGTATGTGTTTAACCTATTTGAAGGTGCAGTCAATTGGATGAGTAAGAAACAATCTATAGTGGCGCTATTAACTACAGAGGCAGAATACATGGCAACCACTCATGCAAGCAAGGAAGCAGTTTGGTTGCAGAGATTGTGTTCAAGTATGGGGTTAGTACAAGGAGCTATAAGGATAGACTGTGACAGCCAAAGTGCAATTTTCTTGGCAAAGAACCCTGCTTATCATTCAAAGACAAAGCACATTGATGTTCAGTATCACTTTGTGAGGGATATGATAGAAGACAAAAAGGTGTTGTTGGTAAAGGTGGACACTTTGAAGAATACTGCAGATGAATTGACAAAATTTGCGAGCTCTAAGAAGTTCTCTTGGTGTAGAGAAACAATGGCCATTGCAGGGTTGTATAGATAACTAAGCTCTCTTGTGGCCCCCTGTGGAAAGAAAACAACAAGTGGGAGAATGTTAGGTTGTGTTATATTCTTTCCACGCCTAGCCCACGTAGTTAATCGGAGGGTTAGGAGGGGGGCAGAGCCCCCCCTTCATTGCACCGATTGCGTAGCGTGGGGAGTCACAGGGGGTTTGAGGGGTGCAGGTAACCCCACTCTATGGGGTTCGGGGCAGCGCCCCCAAAAAAATTGGTTTTGGACCCTATGTTAGGTTGGGCAGACCTACCTATGGTTTCGTGCATGCTTTTCACACATGGTTTTGGATGCGATAGTTTTCGGTCCATGGTTTTAGATGCGATGGTTTTCGGTCCATGGTATTGGGTGCTTCGGCATGTATAAATATGTATTGTAACATTGAAAGGAACATAATGAAAAATCAAGCTGGTAGTCTTGGTTTTAAGATCCAAGGGAAAATATTTGTGTATATGTGTTTTATGTGTTATGTTTTCGCATTTTTTATTTTCTATATTTTAGAATTTGTATGCAGGTAATTTCTATACGGGGTTAAAACCTACACTTTCAACCAAGAAAGTAGTGTCTCCACATCTTCAATGCAAAAATAATGGCACTTAATTCCAAATCACGAGTTACATAATTATACTCATGTTCATTTATCTTGTGGGTCTCATAACACACCACTCGACATTCCTGCATCAACACTCCACCGAGTCCCTCCTTGCAGGCATTCGTGCACAAAATAAAATCCTTTTCAGGATCTACTATCCTTAATATTAGTGCATTGTTCAATAGTTTCTTCAATTGATCAAAGCTTGTTGCACAATCAATTGTCCATTCAAATTTTTTCCCTTTCCTCTGCAAGAGAGTGATTGGATAACCTATCTTGGAGATTTTTTTGGTGAGTCTTCTGCAGTAGCTTGCTATCCCCATGAATGATCTAACTTCAACCACATTCTTTGGCATTGGCCATTCCAAGTAATGAATTTGTGATTGGAAGAAATTTCATTTACTAAGCTTTGCATGGTGCTTATGCTCTCTTAGCAATTGCAATACTGCTACCAAATGCTCTTTGTGCTCCTCCTTGGTCCTTGAATAAACCAAAATGTCATCCACGAAGACAACGTCAAACTTATCCAAATAAGGACAAAATACATTGTTCATAAGGCACATAAAGGTTGCAGGTGTATTGGTAAGTCCAAAGGGCACTACCACAAATTCATAATTCCCATACCTCGTTCTGAAGGTTGTTTGTGGATGTCCTCATCTTTTATACACACTTGATGATAACCTGACCTTAAGTCAATCTTGGAGAAGACTTGCTCCTTTCCACTGGTCAAATAAATCATTAATCCATGGCAATGGATATCTATTATTGATGGTCACTTTAATTAACTGTTTGTAATCTATGAATAATCTAATTGTACCATCCTTCTCCATGAACAAGAATGGTGCTCCCCATAGAGACACACTTGGCCTTATATAGCCTTTATCCAACATTTCTTTAAGTTGTAATTTCAGCTCAACCAATTCTGGTGTACTCATCCTATATGGTGCCTTGGATGTTGGAGTTGCTCTTGGCATCAATTTGATAGAGAATTCTACCTCTCTATGAGGAGGTAATGCAGGAAATTCTGCTAGAAATACATGTGCATATTACTGCAACACAAGATATTGCTTCAGGAGTTCACTCTCCTCTTCTTCAGTGTCGTTAGTGGCTTTTTCATTATTGTAAATGTGTACAACAAATAAATGGAAGGCTTTCCTACTGCTTCTCTTAGCTTGCATAGTTGTAATCAACCTTACTACAGTAGGCTTTCCTACTGCTTCTCTTAGCTTGCATAGTTGTGATCAACCTTACTACAGTAGGCTTTCTCTTGCCCTGTAGTATCTTTCTTTCTCCAAGCTCATCCAAGCACTCCATTTCTTTTTCAAATAGTCAAATTTGGTGTTGTGTGCATACAGCTAATCAATGCCCAACAACATGTTGTACACATTTAATGGTAACACGTTGAGATTTGCTACTATTGGCATCCCATTTAGTTCAATTGGGCAAGCCTTCACCCAATACTCTACTCTCTTCTTTATTCTTGTGGCTATTTGAACTAGCTAGGATTCCTCATGCGATTCTTGGTTCAATTTGTATCGTCCCACAAGCATTAGGCTAACATAGCTATAATTAGAACAAAGGTCAATCAAAATCGAAACAATTTGATCGCAAACCTTGCCTTCCATCTCGATTATGGAAGTCTAATGATCTGCTTGCCGATTGTCCAGTGTCACGTAGATCCTAGGCATACCATGTGCCACATCTCCCACCGTCTACACTTCCTTTGTGTTGTACAGTTTCAAGCCAACGTACTTGTGTTGTAGGCAATTCCATCTCAAATGATTTTCACAATGTGCCAACACTTATAAGGACCCTTACCATCACTCTTGTCTCCTTCTTGAGCTAAACGATCTCTGCCTTTAGTGCTAAGCCTTCATTGACTCTCTTCGGAAGCAGGGACAATATGTGATTCCCTAATCATTTTTTGCCCTTTTTCCTTGAATTTGGCATTGATTTTTTACTTCTAATCATATTTAAATTTTGGCTTGCGTTTGG
Organism: Pinus taeda; assembly: GCA_000404065.3. Taxonomy (NCBI): domain Eukaryota; kingdom Viridiplantae; phylum Streptophyta; class Pinopsida; order Pinales; family Pinaceae; genus Pinus; species Pinus taeda. Next base: position 146,013 of record APFE031648698.1, read on the forward strand.
ATTGAGTATAGCAAATTTTTTTGTCTTTTTAATGGTATCATTCAATGTTTGAGGCTCATGGATCTCAATTCGATCTTTGAATGATAGAGGTAACCCATTGATAAACCTATTAACTTTTTCCTTCTCATCTTTAAGATAAGGAATGTATCTCAGCAATTTTAGAAACTTGGTGCATTCGTCGTCCGAAATTTGTCCCATTTTGAGCTCATAGAATTCTTTTACTTTTTTGTCGTAGTAGTTGTATGATAGACAATTTTCTCTGAAGACCCTTTCACATTCATCCCAACTCAACCCCTCTTCAGTTATTCCTCTGACATTCTTCGAGTCTTCCCACCATATGTCTGTTTTTCCCTTCAGACTATAGGTGGCTACCTTTGCTTTCATGTTCTTAGAATAGTTATGGATTCTAAAGAACTTCTTCATTCCAAGCAGCCAACCTTTTGCATCTTCAAACACAATGTAAACTTTGGAACGGGAACTGATACGATTACCCGTTTCATAAAGGTAGCAAAAAAGTGACCCGATTTTGAAAAGTGGCAATGCAAAATACTTTTTTTTTAGCATATTTTTTACACTTTAAATCTTCTTATGTATCAAATATAAATATTTTTTTTAAATATAATCATTTTCATACTGATTTTGAAACCTGTTGATGCAGCATCAACCTCTTTTTAGAAAGCTTATTTTTAACACTTGAAATTTTTTTATGTAGATTTTTTTTTACATAAAAAACAAATAT
>APFE031648698.1:148179-189922 GCA_000404065.3 Pinus taeda
ATGTTATTCCAACATCAAGAATTTGAAAGTGTTTTTTGCACAAAAAATTGGTTTTCACTGCCATTTTGAAAATTTATTTTAAAAAAAAATATGTTATTCCAGCATCAACACTTTTCGCTTTGAAGGTGTTTTTTGCACAAATTTTGCACAAAAAATTGTTTTCACTGCCATTTTTAAAACATGTTGAAAATTTACCCTAGAGAAAAAAATGTTATTCCAACACTTTTTGTTTTTTAGGGTATTTTTTGCACAATTTTTGCACAAAAAAACGGTTTTCACTGCCATTTTTAAAACATGTTGAAAATTTACCCTAAAAAAATAAAAATTGGTCTTCCAGCATCAACACTTTTTGTTTTTAGCACTGTTTTTCATGTATTTTGGGTTTTTTGACTAAAGTTCCTATTTTGAGTTTATAGTTCCTGTTTCAAAGTTTACATTGTTCAAATTTCTTCATCTCTCCATCAAACATGGGTGGCTTGGCCCTCTTAAATTTTTCTGGCATATAGTCCCTTTCTCTCTTTCTTTGATGATGATAATGAAGACAATGCTTCATGGTAGAAGAACTAGAATGCCTAGCAGAGTGGTGCCCACGGGTGCTAGACCTCTCTGGGGTGCTCAATGGTGCATTCCCTCTCATTGTGTCTTCACTTTCCCATTTGTCTTTTCCTGGACCTGCGACCATCTGCTCCATTTGTTTTCTCTTCTAATGCAAATGGGCTCTACTTGTCTCTATGGATAACCCCCAACTCATACTACCTCCACCTTTGCAATTCTTAGAGGCTTTTCAGTATGACTGCATTGACCTCAACTTGCTTTTCCTAAGCCATTACTAGACTTTCATTCTCTGCCTTACATCTCCTAATCCTGATCCTTAGGCTCCTTAAGTTATCCATTAAACTAGGAGAGCCTGCCCCTCCCCCTTGGCAAATTGATCTTTCTTCTTCATTTTCCCTTGCTTATGTATGTCTATGTTGCAACTAATCAAAGCTATATTCTACCATCTTATTGTTCATGTCACGACCTTTAGGGTCTATGTGACACTATCCTTTTTTGTTTTGGGTGATCTTCATCTTATGTTGTGTGTTATTACACACATATAACTGTTAGATTTAGACAAATTCAAACATATAACAATTTCTATCACCTTGGCTCATTGCAGAAAATCTCTGGTGCAAGGCTAGCTAAACAAAACATTGCAAGTTAGCACATCAATAATAATGAATTTGTATCAGTCGTTAGTACCATGCTACTTACTCAAATCACAAGGTAAGCACAACACTCATACATGCATGCAATCCACCACAAACAAGATTTTAAACCTAAACATTTGTGTAGTTAATTTTCTAAAAATCAATATGAAACTCCTCGCAGGAACCTTGCCTTTACTTGCCCATGATAGATAGCATCAAGTCCAAGTGTTGAACCTGGATGCTCTAATACCACTTTGTAACACACACCCTCCTAATTCCCTCTGAAACATCAGTTAAAAGGAGGTGGTTACTATGCTTGACCTAGTATCCAAGGTGCCTTTATGGAAATGGGGTCTAAAAATTTCTATCTTCTTAACTAGCTTAAAGCCTCAACAAACATCACCATTGCGTCTGTCTTGTCAAGACGATTTTGACAATATGGAATTTTACCTCATTCTGACCTTTGGATCAAGAGATATGGAGATTTGAATTTATGGTGAATTAGAGCGTCGCATCATCAACCTTGCCACGTGGCACCCGCATGTTACCATAGCCAACATGTCGACACCACCTGGCAATAGTATATTGGTTGTTGACTCATTCATGACAGTGGTCATCGTGATCCCTGCTTATATTTGTTATTCATATAAACACCACATATGCACTCCAGCCACACACACACATATATAGACAAGCCATCAACTGTTAGCAAACTTTCCATTACCTGAGCCCATCACCTTGGTCCTTGACACTTTGTGCCTTCGCTAGTTACTCCGAGGTGGACCTTTCGGGCAGACTTGCCTATGGGTCCACCCTCGCGCCAATGAACAATCTGTCGGGCTCACATGTTCGCCACCACATCCTAGGCTTATGTCATCCCACGCCCCTTTTTAAACTTGCTCTGTCACTAAACTACTAGGGTTCGACCTCTCGGCTTACGTGACTTGGCGGGTCCATATCTTCACACCTACAATGCTCCCATTTTCCCACTCTAACAAATTTGTTTTGATCACCAATGTCGAGTCATCCTTACCCTTCAGCACTCTACGAGGCCACCTCCGGGAGACAAACTCTGGGACGTGAATATTCATGTCAGTTTCCGCTAAAATTCTCGTCTACGTGAGTCCCACTTACCACCACTACCCAATGTTGTGATACACCTTCTTTACGTGGGAATCAACTCTCTCTTTGGTCAATGCATGGCCTCCACATCATCCTGGCCCTACCCCACACTAGCTTGGTCCTCATCAGCCTGACCTCCCCCCTGCGCGACTTCTTGTGAGCTTCCAAGGCATAACCTCCATGCTTATGTCACTTCAGGCTCTTGCCCAACCGTTGATCGCTCTCACTAATCTCGGTCATTCATTATGCTAGCTTCGCGCTCAATTATGCGTTATGGTCGTATGGACTAGTGAATTGGTCCTCAAGTCAACCTTCACGCGGCCCAATACATTCCTTCGTGATCACAAATAAGGTTAAGAGGCTAAGGTATGAGATAAGGCTTACCGTCTGGTTTGCATTAAGAGCCATTTGTGATAGGCTTCGACCATGGCTCAACCATGATGGTTCTGCAAATGTTTGGACTTACGCTAAAACTCAACCCCCGATATTGAAGCTTTATGAAGCACACATTGGTGTTATCCCTTTTGAGCCTATGACAGAATTACCCTTTTTGGGTTCTCGATGACTTAAATGCATAACGTAGACTAGGGACTTATCCATTCAGGCCCTCAGAGCTTTGCAATCCCCTTGAATTTTAATGACTTGCAGGAAACATGTCAACATCATTCCAAAGATCCATAAGTCTCTATTGAGGAATAATTAAGCATGGAAAAGCTTATAAGGGCAACCAGAAAGAATACATTGCCCAAAGAAGGTTACTAGAAGATCAACATTCCACAGATAAATAAGAAATCCCCCTTTCAGTTCATATGACACACATATTCATACATTATGGCACATGGTAACATTATGACAAGCCTACAATCATCGCACTCATGCCAAATTAAATTTTCAAGCATAAGCCACACAATGAGCATAAAAAGAACATTAACAAAGTCCTGAGGCCACATGATGAGCATCCAATGCTCATGTCACATAAATGATATTACTTAGTATACACAACACTCATAAAAATAGATGTACTTCTTACATAAAAGGCGTTAGCGGAACACTACAACATCAGAGCACATATTCATCACAATATCCCATTTCAATCACAGTGAACCATGAATCATTTACCATTAGAGAAATTTTGAGGTCTAAAATGGGCCTCAACGCAAAAATGTACGCCCAAAATCAACTTTATAAGAACCAATAGGATTCAAGATGATGATGTCAACCATGGGGATGATTCACCATTTTTAAAGTGAAAAAGTTGGAAGAAATATACAACAACAACAACAAAAACTTTTTCAATTTGTATTTTCAACTTATCTTCCTACAAACTTACTCAAATTTCAAGCGAGAACACTTATTGGATGCATAATTTAATTCCTCATCCAAGAAATACCAATTTAGCATATTTTCGATGGACTTTGTTACACGAAAAATGAGAAATACATGAAAATGCGTGATTGCAATCACGTATTTTCATGTATTTCTCATTTTTGTGTAAAAGAGTCCATTAAAAGTATGCTACATTGGTACTTCTTGGATGAGGAATTAAATTATGCACCCAACGAGTGCTCATGTTCGAAATTTGAGTAAAACCATAGAGAGATAAATTGAAAATATGAATTGAAAAATAGTTTTTTTCCCCTCTAAAATTCACTGATGTAATCTAATCTTATTTTATTATTTCCACTATTATTTTATAATATTCTTTAGGAGGCCCATTTTAGACCTCAAAATTTCTCTAATGCACGATGCATACAATACCAATGTAACATCTCATTATGAACTTAGTGAGCAAAAAGACATTTACAAACAATTATTTAGAGTTTTACACTAGAGTTGGCAACTAAGATAGGGACTACAACTCTCCATGCAACCATAGATAGTTGCAGTCAAGCCTTGCAATTGTCACCCTTGAGCCGAATTCCAAAGCTTGAGGTGGGGTGCTTTTGAGGATTTGAACCAATAAAATCACTGAAACAGGATGCCACCAGGCCACACCACCTTCATCCACCAACTACATTCATTAGAAATCAGTGTTCAAGCATATTCCTAGTCATGTTAGCATTTCAACATACATAGAACTCTAACTCACTTTCAAAAGAAGAGTACACTGTAAGGAAGGTTCATCATTGGTTAAACTGCAGATGGTAAAGAAATCACTCTCCAGGTGGTTCATCAGTCGGTCAAGCACCAGAGTTTTAGCCCAAGGCAACTCCTAGTGGTTCTTTCAATCCTCACAAGCACCGAAGTGAATCCTTCCAATCTAGCAAGTTACTAAAGCCACCAGCTTCTAGTGGTTTCTTCAGCATCACAGACAAGCCACACTCTCTAAACCATTTACACAACAAGCTTCACTTAGGTTCCTCAACTATACTCCCTTTTCCAAGATTTCATTCAATGTTAAAGACCATTTGATCTCTCTCTTAGTTATGTGTTCTCCCACACACAGTTGCTTTGACCATCATGTTTCACTACCAATACTTCCTGGCTTGTGTGCACGTGAGAGCGAGAGGGAGCACGCATTCCTCATAATGAATGTGTGTGAGTCCCCCTCCTTCTCCAATGGATTAATTGCCTTCCTTATTCCACAAGTCACACAACAATCCTCCCCTTACAGTGCAACCCATGCTCCTCATAAATTTCGTCATTTTCATTACTTGTTGTTTGAGCTGAAGACACTTGGATCAGTGCTTCATCTTTTAGTTACATTCAATGCACAACCAACACATTAAATCCCTTTCAGCAAACCAAGACTGATATTTGAAAGACAACCATTTCCTCAATATGTGTCCCTTTCTTAGTCATTTTAAAGTAGTTACAAAATTGGAAAATGTTAATCGGGGTATACCACAATATGAGCTTCTATGTCTAGAACATATCATGACCCTTAGAACTAAGACATGCTAAAGAAACACATTTTTACTTAATAAACACATTAGACCAAATTAAATTTAACTAAATGTCTAATTTCTTTTCTTTAATATAGAAAAATGTTATATTCACATAATCACTCTTTTCTTGACATAAAAAAATGTTTTATTCAAATTTTCATTAAGAACACTAAATTATTTTTTAATTCAGATTTGTCCTCGGTTTTAGAAAAGTGTTTTATTCAAATTTTCATTAAAACTAATAAAATATTTTTTAATTTGGATTTGTACTGCTTGGTGCTATTTAAACTTATTAAATATGAAAATTTATTTATTTAATTTTAATTTTGTAAGTTTAAAATGGTTAAACTACTACATATTTATTAATTAAACATTCAAAATAAAATATAATGTTTACCAATGGATTAAATTTGAATAGGATTTAACGTAATTATTCATTATTATAAATACTTTGATATAAAAAACAACTGTTTTATCATTTTTAGGCATAAAAGCTTTATTTGAATGGAAAAGAAGCAAATGTCTTCGATATTAAAATTAAAATTATATATTTGATTACCTTTTAGTAAAAAATTATTTAAATCAAAAAATCAAAATACATTTTATAAAGTAGGTGGAAGACATGCACCGAATAAAATGCATATATATACATATATATATATATTAATTATTAGAATAAAACTTCCCTTTTATCTACCGGAAGAAAACCAGACAATGGATGCAACAATAATCCTTCCGCCCATGCATTGTTTAAAGCCAAAATTAAACTGAAAAAACATAGTTTCTAAGCCAGTGGAACTATCATTTAACCAGAGTTTGCGATTTATATAAACGCAACAAAAAAACCATTGACAACTTAAACAGGTCTCCACCTCAATAGGCACCAGCATGTCTTTGTTGTTGGGCTCAATAGCTTGATCTGAAGCAAAACTGGCTTGTATGCAGGAAATCCTGCTATCAATGTCCTTTAGTTGCAATTGTATATCATCCAACATCAACAAAATCCCATCCATCGCATTGTTGCGCTCAAGTAGGACGTCTCCCAGGAGAGGCTTAGTTTGCCGATACAGATTGATAGTGTGGAAGTATTGATTTTGTCGTCCTCGTATATGTCTGGTATAAGGTACCCAGGCCGATAGCTCCTCTACCACTTCCGAATCAAAGTGACATGCCCTCTCTTGCTGCAACTTATCGTCAACCTATTTGAGTTCCTCTTACACCTTTGGAGGAGTTTGGTTGTGAAATGAATGCGCTAAGGACTTGGCTCTGAACTGAGCCCGAGAACCACCCGATGAGCCTCGTCCACCTCCACCTCTAGCGCAATGTGCTCACTATCGGTCATTGCTGAGGCCAGTAAAAGTATATGGAAGAGTTGAGAAGGCCAGGATTAGGGGAACGAAGGTGGTGAAATGAAAGACACCCCTAAAGCCACAAAACCAGAGCAAGGAACCTACAAAGTCATAACATAAAAGGGAGGGAAAAGGTAGAGGTTTGCAGTTGAGATGAGAGGCCAACTCCAGAGGTAATCTAGAGACGAGGATGGAACAAGCCAAATTCAAGGCAACGCCATCATGAAACCAAGCATTTGGAGATCGGGTACTAGCCTAAAGGAAAAGACCAACTCACACCGGGAAGGAATGTATGGCGTTTAAACCCATTAAACTACAGCTTTCTGAACTCATACCACGTAGTACTTAGTGCATGCATGCTTTAGTCATTGCATGGCATTATGGCGGCCTCGCCCCCTGTCACATCCCTCGACACCCCATCCGGAGAAAAAGTCCATCACAACTACAAATTTTTTAAGCAATAGCTTTTACATATATAAAATTTGAAATTAAGATGATTCTATAATAACTAAGGTATGCTCAACACAAAATGTGATTTAGAAACAAAAAGAGATCATTGCTTTTTAACCTATTGACTTCAATCTAAACTTTTGCATTATCTCTGTCAATTTGCTAATTGTAATAAAGATCATCTGCCATCAATTATGAGTTATCAACCATTAATGGCAAGTATAATATTCCAAAGTTCAAACCAGTGTTGCGGGGGAGCGCACCCCCCCGATCCTGCTCCCAATCAGTGCTCCGGGCAGGAGCGACTCGGGAGCGGGGCGGGAGCGCGCTCCTTAAAAAAAAAATTGCTCCCTGCCTTTTCAGGAGCGTTTTTCCTTTTTTACAATTTTTTTTGTAGTAATGTTCGAAATGCAATTTTTTTTTGAAAGAAACAAATAATTTTTGAGTGGAACAACTTAATGATCAAGTCTAGGCCCTAGTATTGATATGCTATTCATGGTAATGTTAAATTCTTAAAATAAAAGTGAGAATCTTCATTTTTACTTAAATTTTTAACATTACCATGAAATGACTCATGATGTTTGAGAGTGGTTCCGACCTCGTTGAATTTCTTATGGAGAAAGTAGAATTTTAGATTTCATTCAAAATCCCGCAGACTTATCAATTTTTCAGGATTTCAGAGTTGGGGGATTGCAATGTTTCCATTGAATTTTGTCATGTATTAGGATATGGAGCTCGTATTTAATGAAGAGCACCAATCCCTCTGTGTACCTTGATGTTAGTGACATTGGTTGTCGAACTCCTCTATCATGACCCTCCTAAAAATTTAAGCATTACTCAAACAAAATCTTGACTTGACATTCTATGCTTTTTCTATCTTATGCTAATGCTTAGAGGGTGATATTAATGACAAAGATCCCTATACAGATACAGAGGTAATGGCAAAGATACCTCTGGATATTAATGCTTAGAGGGTGATATTAATGACAAAGATCTTGATTTTCCAACATGACTAAAAAATTAGACATTTCATTGTGGTGGCAAGAGGCCCAAGCATAAAAAATAGATAATAGATTTACTTATCTTTTCTAGTTTCCAATAGTTTTTATAACTATTGATCCTTTCATATTTATCATGATATTTTTTTAAACAATATATGACAATTTAAGTTTGAAGTTGGCAATTATAACTCATTAGTAATGAATTATGAATATAATACTTTATGAAAGTTGATGGTTGTTTCACTTCATTTCATTTTATAACATTTCATTTCATGTTAGATATTATTTGTTGTAATGGTTACACTTAGGGTACAAGTACAACTTTGGTGATCAATGATGATAAATGTTATATATTGAATTTTGAAAGCTGGAAACTTTAAGATTGATGAATCATGAAACTCAATATGTTGTATGTTACTAACTTGTGGACGTGGTTGATGAAGATTATAACTTATAGATGATTGTTGTTATATAGTTCAATCTATGTTTTTTTATGTTTTTTATATCTAATTCATCATTCTACATGTTTTTGTTGACATATATGTATCAAAATATATATATATATATATATATAACACTCCAAGATTCGCCCTAAACCGGGGCTTCGGGAGCTTCTGAAAATGTCGCTCCCGCTCCGAAGTAACACTGGTTCAAACCAAAATAATAAAAAGAACTATGCAAATGTAAACAGCAATGCAGGAAGGGTAATTCTACAATAAGCCAGTATGGTCCCCACATATTATTCTAATGAGAAAAACATGAAATGTGATTACCACCATATTGAAATCAATGGATCTAATGTAAGGAAAATATAATGGGATTCGTTAATGACCTGGAATATGTGCAGATGTCAGCCAATACAGACAATCTCCTCGAATATTGAGCTTGACTTCATAAATCATAGACGAGTTTGAGCGTTTCGAAAGTTTATCGACCATTACTACAATAATGTGACCAACTCTGGAATTTTCTGGAAGTTAAATGATTTATCTGCATTTATTTATCACAGAAAAGCTTCAAGCATAGTAAGCAAGACAATGTGTTCCCATGTTGAATCCCCGCTTTTGGTCTGCATTGACGAACGGTCACCATAGATGAATGCTCCTACTTAAAAGTATACAAAGGATGGGCAGATTTATGGAACAGAGTTCAAACCCATCAGTATAAAATACCCAATGGTGGGTGAAGAAAGGAAATTTACATCAACCCTTTATCAAGCATGTCCACCAATTCCTGCTATTTGTGTATTAATTGAATTCAAATGATCAGTGTCCCTACAACAACTATACATTTCACACGGTACAATATCTTTCTCCTTTACCAAGAAGATTACACCATTGACATTTCTATGTTACAGTCTCGTGTTATCTTTTAAACAAATATACTTTTCATGTACATACAAGCACATGCCCCAAAAATGAGAGATTCGGAAGATAACCCGATATTCTGAATCGGTTGTCAGCAACCTGTATAAACTCTAAATTTTAAATCTCCTCCTGCTCTTTGGCATTGCCTTTCACTAATGATACAATGACCGTGACATCATCCAGCTTCCCACCAATGTATGTATTATAGCCAGCTGCTCGAGCTGCCTCAGAAAAGGGGCTGGTCCCTGATGTCGACTTGCCTCTCTCCTGTGCCTTTTCTGCCAGTAAAGTTGCCATTTCCTGAAATAAAATGCAGGCAAGAAGCAAGGATGATGAATAGACTTAAATTAGAATTAACAGAGGTTTTGGACTAATTGAACAACTAAGCTTTAATGGTTTTAGTTCTGGGAGTTGACAGTAAACGGGATATGAAAGGAGGTAGCTGACAATAGTCGATGGCGTAAGAAAAATCGTTTTGTTGATGAAAGTTTGAAATCAAAATAAACTCTAGAAATGTTTTTACGTGATTAAAAGAATTTAGGAGTTCCTTGTCAAATGCTTTTAGATGATTAAAGACGGTATTCTATATGGATATTATGATTTATCATATTACTGAGCAGAAAATTTATTCTGAATATAAATAAACATCTAAAGAAAGTTGATAATGGAAATTGTTAGAAAAAATGAACATAAACTGCAATAGCAAAAATGGTCAATAAGTTCGGAATCTCTGCAGTTAAGTAGCCATACAATAAAATTACAAATGAGAAAATCACATTTATATGGGCAACAGAAAGTTGAAACACCACACCTCAACAAATTATTTAATAAAATAAAAATAAAAAAGAAAAAACCTTTCAATATTTCAGTCTGTGGAAGCCATCCAATTGGGTGGTTATGTAGCCTGGAGAACCCTATACTCTTTGGGACCCACAGAATTGACATGTAGCCTGGAGGGCCACCAATTGAACACAGACATACTATTTCAGACGATATGGATGGCTTACATGAGCTCCTAAAAGTGAATATCTTCTGTATCCAGGTACTAGATTACTTGGACTTTGCTTTACATATAAGGTGTGTTGCTTCGACACTGCCTTTTTTTAAATATATTTTATTATGTAGATATTTCTTTGTGATGGAGCAATATGGTAATTAATTTTGGTGGGTTGTTTTAGTTGCACAATAGTCAGGATGGTCATTTCTCACTTTATCGTGGAAAAAAGAATTGCATAAATTTGTAGATAACGAATTTTACTGGTCTGGTCATAATAGCCTGGATGGTTACTTATCATTTTGGTTATAATAGTTTGGATGGTTAAGATTTGGTTTTCTTACTAATTACTATCACCCATAATTACTATCATCAATATCAGTTATAATGTTTTAGGCAATTTTTTTCTTAAAAATAATTTCCGATGCAAATTTTTTTATGGGACATTAAATTACTGTAAGGCTTATTTTAAATGAATTGCTATTTTTCCATTCAATACATTCCAAATAATAGTACTAATTTTTTTAAAGATGAACAAAATTTAATTTAATATCTCCGTCTTCGGTGTTCCCTTCCCCTACATTGGGGGTATGCTAGTTTTAGAATAATAAGAGACAAAACTGTCAGTGTTGCGATTCCATATGTTCTTTATTGATAAAGTTTGATAAGGTTTATGGTGTGAAAATCCAGCCTCCTGTGTACATTGAAAATGCAGATGATGAATCATTGTTTGGTATCATTCATTATGATGTTCCACCATGTTTCCAGGACATGATGAACACTGACACATGTGGGAGTGGTGAACACTGAAACATGCTGGGGGATGTGTGGAGATCTCCCTAAATTCATGAGATGGGGGGATGTCAGGATCCCTGGCACAGGTCTCTCCAAAATTATAAAAATAAATAAAATTTCAAAGATATGAAAAACATAAATCAAAATGATACAATAAATGACTAATTTGAGTTCATCAATCACAATTGCAGTTTCAATTTGTAATTGATACAAACACAATTCATCAATCACCATTGTATTTCTCATTCCATCAAGTTAGTATAAATCTATGTTGCAGGAAGTGGCTGCAACCCAACATACCCATACCAGAAACAACCCGAAACGCCCAAGTGTGGCAGGCTTTAGCATGTGGTGTTTCATAATTTGGAAAGGCCATATGGTATGACTGGTGGTGTTTCAGCCCAAATCTTCCCTGTTTGGGCACAAATCCAAGGTTGGTTTTGTTAACAAGTGTAACTAGGTTCGGTCTTCATAATGACGTGTAATTGTGATTTTATATAATTGATGAAAAGAAGAAAAATAAAATTAATATTGTAATGCTTGTCTCATGGGTTTCATGAGCAAGGAATTTTATTTTTAGTGATGGCTCCCATTGAGAGCCTTTAGGATTTGTCATCTAGTCATAAAAGTCAATTTGAGTCTATGTCATGTATGAAGGACCCTCGGGTATATTACATTTTGTATGAGTCATAAAAAGTATAAAAAGGCCCTCCAAGACCAAGACAAAGTCACCTCCTTCAAGTCGGCTTCAAAAGAATAAATAGAATCTCTCAAATAGACACGTCAGCTCATCTCCAAGTCATGTCGGCTTATTACAGGATCCAACAACTATAAATAAGGCAGTTCGGATTTCAGTTAGAGAGATAATTTCAGAGCAGGATTTCGGTGGTCATCAAGTCTGCAATTCAGTCAAGGTTTAAGGCAGGAAAAGGAGTGCGAAGATCTCATAAGAAGTCTCTCTATCTAAGCAAAGGAGGAAAACAAAAGGAAGATCTGTTTGGGACTGTCTTAAGGACTGATCTCCACTTACGCGTGCAAGGAAAAGGGTTACTGCTGCAGAAAAAGGGCCAAAGATCTTCTTGCTGTGCTGAAAGCCTAATCAAGAAGCATTCAAGAAGCCGAGTTGAAGAAGAAAGCCTTCCAGTCCAAGCGAAGGAGACAAAGAGGTTAGATCACCATATGTGTTGCAACTAGGGCCAAAATAAAGCGCAGGTCTGAAGCAGGGGGAAGCCAAAGTTGATAAATAGCAGTGAAGAAGGAAGAAGCAAGAGGGTTGACTATCATTGACTCAGGAAAGAAGGACTTCATCAAAGAAGGTTTGTGTCTTGGCTTGGAGCAGAAAATAGGTCAAGGGTCTTGGTCTTGGTATTCGTCAATTGGAATCTCTTTAAGAAGAATTTCTTCGGGTTTTCCTTTCAAGTGGGAGAGGTTTTGGCCCTGGCTGATAACCTACATTCTATGTCTCTTGTCTCTTCATGATTTATGCATTGGTACCTGTTTGATGAAGAAGAACACTAATTATCTAAGTAAAAGAAAGATCCTAATCTAAGAAGTAAAAAGCACTCACAAGCAATTACTAATAGAAAAGAAATCAATTACTAATAGTGTTGATTATGCTTGGCGGACTTCTTCTTCTTGGGAAACTTTTATCACTACCATCAATAATAATGAAAAGTTTCCTACATTTGATGAGCATCTGGGAAAGTGCAATCAAAAAGAGGCCAAGATGATTTCCAGAGGAAGAATTCCCAAGCATGAGGAGGAAAAACCGACTGCCTTTACTGTCCAAGGCAAGAAGAAGAAAGGAAGAAGAGGCCATCGCTATTCAAAGAAACGTACTACCAACAATTCCTTTAAATGGATTAGAGACTTATCAAAAGTCCAATTCTACAACTGCCATAAGAATGGCCACTATGACCATGATTGTCCAGAAATAGAAGAGCACCAAGATACAACTTCAACAATTGCTCCACCAAATTTGATTATAGAAGAAGAAGGGAAGCTCCTTCTCGTAAAGAGAGCTTTCGCCCTTCAAGGAATCCAAGATATGATAACAATGCAGTTGAAACACAATCATAAAAATTTCTTGTTTTTGCACTTTCTAGTTCTTCTCCTGTAGATTCTTGTGACAACTGGTTAGTTGATAGTGGTGCCTCAAGGCAATTTACTCAGTACTGGCTATAAAGAAGTGTTCTCTAATCTAGTTGAGAGGGAGAATGATTTGAAAGTCATTCTTGGAGACAACGCTACATATCCTATAAAGGGATTTGGTTTTGTTTCCTTCCATTTGGATCATGGTAAAACCTTATCACTTCAAGATGTTTTATATGTACCTGGTCTGAAAAAGAATCTTGTTTCTATATTTGCTTTAGAAGATAAAGGAATGAAGGTTGCTTTTAAAAATAGTAAAGTTCTCACTTGGCTGATGAGATCCAGCATGAGAGATGCCTTCACTCTAGGATCAATATGTGAAGGCCTATATAAAGTCAGTGGAAGACCTATTCATGCATTCATCCATGACAATAATCATCAAAGTGAACTTTGGCACCAAAGGTTCACTCATTTGCACTATAAAGCATTACCACATGCGAGAAAGATGGCTTTTGAAATGATGAAGGCTAAATTTGATCATAATCGAGTTTGTGAATGGTGCACTAGTGGAAAGCAAGTGAAGGGACCATTCCCTTCAAGCAAAAGTAGAACCATTCAGGTATTTGCATCTTGTACATTTTGATTTATGTGGAACAATGCCTATAACTTCTCTCAGTGGTTACTTGTATTATATAATCTTTATCGATGATTTTTTCTCGCAAGACATGGATTTATTTTCTTAAAAATAAAAGTCAAGCATTTAACATGTTCAAAGATTACAAAGCTCAAGTAGAAAAACAAGCAGATTAAAATCTTCAGATCTGACCCTCAAGCCTCCTTGTATACTTTTTGCGCTGACAATTCAACGACTAAGATTAAGTCCCTAATCAACAGCTAAGATTAATTTTGGCTTGATCCATGACTTTTGGACCATTCTAACACAGTTTTCTAGACATTAATATTTTATTTTCCCTAAGTTTAGACTTGGGGACTCCATTAAATATATTAGTTATTTTAATATCTCCCAAACTGTTTAGAATCTACCCAAACCATTTCTGGGTATTGGAGATTTCATGTGCCTTAGCCTCTCCACCAAGTTTCGAGGCTAGAGCACATCCGATGATACCCCAAATCAACACTCCCTCTTAGTGAGGACTCTGCTCTAGTAATACTCCTAACTGAGCATCATCCTGATCATCCAGCATCGGTCCTTATGCTAATGCTAGGCCTGCTGCCCGACATCCTTTGAAGCTGTTGCATCATGTACTGCTACCCATGGCCCTGCCACTGCCACTGTTGCATCTGTATAGCAACTCCCTCTGCATTCGTGCTGCTACCCATGGCTCTGCCACTACCATTGTTGCATCTGCACTGCAATCCCTCTCAACATGTTGCATCATGGTGTCCATAGCACTACCACTGCTAACTGCAACTAAGTTACTAAGAAGTAACTGATCATCCAACTCTGACATCTCTGTCAGGCTAGAGACACCCTCAATGTTGAAACTCCCTCTGTTGCTGACAAGTGCTCCCTCTCTGACCTCTGCGTTGCTGCAACAACTCTATGCATCTCGCACTGCTGCCTCACGTCGTCCTAGGAATCCTGCAATGTAGCTCCCTCTGTCGCTCCATCCACATCCGTCTCTACTGACATTTGTTGGTGATGCTACTCCTCTTTGGGGCTCCCGTAGCCAGGTATAATCCAAGAGCCTGGGTACCTCAAGGATCCCGCCCCTCATCGCGTGTAATTCGTCTAACTATAGCTCGATCTCTTCCCACTTCTGCTCAAGTGGCGTGTGAGCACTCATGGCACAACCATCATCGGTCTCCACTTCCTTCTCCGCCCTTACTGGCACAGCCCTGGACTCGAAAGCCTCTCCTTTGCTCTTCTTCCTCGAACAATGGCTCGCATACTGACCCAATTCCCCATAGTTGAAGCATTTGATCTTGGAGAGGTCCTTCTTCTTCCGTTTCTCCTACTTTCCCTCAAATGCTAGGGCAGCATCCTCCTCTTCCTCCTTGATTCTGATCCCCTTGTCGTTGCTTCCCGCCTTGCTTAGCCTTCTAATCTCTTCTTGGAAAAGAGTTGCCCACATTTCCTCCCAATCTGGAAAGGTCACCCTGCCTAATATGCTCTGGACAAACACTTCCCAGTCTTCAGAGACTGCGTTAAGGGTTGTTCTCACCATCAATTCTTGATCCGGCGTGGCCCCTATGGAAGTCGGCTGATCCCGGATCTCCTTCAATCGACTGAGGAAGGTGTCGATCTGTTCTCCCTTCTGCATCTGGTATGACCGCAGATAATTTTCTAGTAGCATCCTTCTTTGCATAGAAGTGTGCTAGTACAATTTCTTTAGGGCCTCCCACATCTCATTTTTCGTGACCTTTTTGGCAATATGTTCCTCGTACTTCTTGTTCTCAACTGGGCCAATTGGGATTGCTATTGTCTTCAAGGCGAAGTGCCTGACACGATTCTTGTCTAGAATGGACAAGATTCTGGCCTTCCAAACTACAAAGTTTAAGGCTTCGTCCAGTCTGTCCTAGTCTCTTAACCTGTTCATTGCCATCTCGCTGCTCCTATACTTCCCTTATGGAAGTCCTCGGCGTGACTCCCTCTGAGCCTCGAATTCCCTCCTAGAAACCCCTCTGCCAATGTCGAGATGCCCCCCACTCCGATCCTTAGTGCAATTGCACCACTGATCCGGATTTCTTTGGCTAGAAATCCGTGCAGCAACTCCCTCCTCCTTGGTCTTGCCCCGTTAGGTACTGTTCTGACTACAGTACCCCACCAACTTCACTCTGCAACTTACCCATAGCCACCTAAGCCCCAACAAACTGAAGGTTAGAGCTTCTAAGCTCTGCGCAATCTCGACACCAGCAAAACCCGCACCTCCTGGCTACAGGCGTCAATCCTTCCTGACTGAGAAAGATGACTGAACACTTCGTAGGTTAGACTCCTCTCTGCCACTGCGTTGATCCTCTTCCCAGCTCAAACTTGATGACACAGGCCCTGCATCACCCCTTCCTTGTTGCTTCTCTACTGGGAACAACTTTTGTCACTCAGGACAGTTGTTTTTTGCTGTTGTTGCTCTGCTTGACTAATGTCCTCAGTTCTTCTATGATTTGCAACCATGCTCTGATACCATGTTGGAATTTCTAAGTCTAACTGTTATAAACCCTTCATGTACTTTTCTGATTTATTTTTGCCTACTTGTTCTGATTAATTAACAAGTTATTGACCATGTAAACACTGAAAAAAATACAAGTACATGTTCAACACATTATAGATCATCAACTGAAGGAAACAAAACAAGCACACAAGTGACACCGTTGTTTTAGGATCAATGTCCCTGGAAAAACCCAATGCGGGAAAATTGGTGTAGCTATCTGAGGGTTTGTATTATTAAGCAGTTTCAGAATATAATCTGGGTGCCAAAACTAGCTCACCCAACAGAGAATAATCTCGACAGTAGTACCTCTCAGTCAGAGACAGATGTTCCGGCTGAAACCCCGAATAAACACTCCGACAACTCCCAGCTCCAATCTGCCCCACGAAAACCCTAGCTCGTCCTGTGTCAGCCTCTGGAGGCACTGCGTCAGCCCTTAGAGCCTCTGCGTCACCCACGCTGGCTCTCGGAGGCACTATGCAGCTCCTTGCTGCCTTTGCATGAGCCCTTGCTAGCTCTGCGTGAAACCATGGCTAGCTCTGCATCCCTCTCTCCTGGCTTCTGCGCTAATACTCCTGGTACTATCTCTGCCTCTCTGCTTCTGTATTCACTACCCCTCAGCTGCAACTCTGATCACTCTTTCGACTTCCTTAGCAAACCCTACCCCAGAAAATCAAAATCTTGATCAACTCGGTGTATTCTCCAAGTGACCCTCAAGCCTCCTTATATACTTTCCTCGCTGACAATTCAACAACCGAGATTAAATCCCTAATCAATAGCTAAGATTAATTCTGGCTTGATCCATGACTTTTGGACCATTCTAACACAGTTTTATATTAATACACATTAATATTTTATTTTCCCTAAGTTTAGTCTTAGGGACTCCATTAAAAATATTAATTATTTTAATATCTCCGAAAATGTTTAGAATCTGCCCAAACCATTTTTAGGTATTGGAGATCTCATGTGCCTTAGCCTCTCCACCAAGTTTCCAGGCTAGAGCACATATGATGCTACCCCAAATCAACACTTCTTCTTCTTCTTATAGTTATTATTCCTTGTTCATAAACAACTATCGAAAACATAAAAACAAGGAGACACCAAATGTAGGCATCTGTATTCACTACCCCTCAGCTGCAACTCTGATCACTCTTTCGTCTTCCTTAGCAACCCCTACCCCAGAAAATCAAAATCTTGATCAACTCGGTGTATTCTCCAAGTGACCCTCAAGCCTCCTTATATACTTTCCTCGTTGACAATTCAACGACCGAGATTAAGTCCCTAATCAATAGCTAAGATTAATTATGGCTTGATCCATGACTTTTGGACCATTCTAACACAGTTTTATATTAATACACATTAATATTTTATTTTCCCTAAGTTTAGTCTTAGGGACTCCATTAAAAATATTAATTATTTTAATATCTCCGAAAATGTTTAAAATCTGCCCAAACCATTTCTAAGTATTGAAGATCTCATGTGCCTTAGCCTCTCCACCAAGTTTCCAGGCTAGAGCACATCTGATGCTACCCCAAATCAACACTTCTTCTTCTTCTTATAGTTATTATTCCTTGTTCATCAAACAACTATCGAAAACATAAAAACAAGGAGACACCAAATGTAGGCACTCAGCCAGGGCAAAAAAACCCCTATGGAGGGAAAAACCCAGTCAAGAACTTGAAGATTTGATATCCAATCTCTTATACACTGTCCAGGGTTTCCTTCACTGGTCAAACACTTCAGTTTCTCCATTTGATTATATTCCTGCATTGTCGTTAGCTTAGATTTAAGACTTTCTTGGAGATGTGCCAAGCACTTGTTATTTTTCTTTATATGTAGATTGTATTCTTCAGTCCCAATGACCTTTCTTCAGTCTTAACTACTAGACATTACTACTGTTTCATCTCATTTCTCTAATTAACACTCGCTAAGAATGGCATGCCAATCTCTCAATACTCTGCTCTGTCAAAAATCTGTTCAAAAATTATAATGGTATAATATCAAACAATGAAATTATGAAAGTGAAGTGAACTCAAAAGATATGTGGCATAATTTGTTCAACAAAACTGAATCCCCTCCAAGAAAGAAGACCTTGAACTTACTACATAAGCTGAGGAATTCTGATGCAAAACCAACTTGATAATCCACAATCAAATCTGATGACAAATTAATTCAAAGATTCTCAGTATATTTGAATTTGAGATTGGAGAAATCAAAAGCTTAACATCATTTTATTTGGATTCAAGGAACTCCACAAACTCATACATCACATAATCTCATTTTCTGCATACATTTCAAATAACTACCAAGGCATTACCAAAAGCACAAAATATGTAGATAGAACCAATAACTAACCAAATAACCTAGTAAAATCAAATGGGGAGATGCAAACATATTCAATGAATGACTCTTGACAAGATGGATCCAAATATCTTTCCAAAGAAACGCTGGTAGTGGATAAATATTCATTTTGATAAGTTCTTATTCCCCATAACTAAAATATGCATTATGAATAACAACTAAAAGTAATGCTAGGGCAAACTAGAACAGGTTGTTTTCTAGTACTTTCTCCACTTCAAAGACTGCAACAAGGGAAAGATAAAATACTGAGGATAGATCAACTAATTAGCTTGCTCTGCAAACCATGAAAAAGTATTGCCTCATCCTTGAATCTTTTGAAATTACGCATATGATATTTATTTGACAATAAATTGAAACTGAACTTCCAGAATCAATAATAAGCAGCATACCTTAGGTCCCAAACCTGATTGCAAAGAATTATGTATAATAGAAGCTATCTCATGGTCATATAAGTTATCAAAAAGGCCATCTGTAGCTGTAACAATTACATCTCCATCATTCAGGGCAATGTCATAGCTCTGCAACCAACATGATTTCAGTGGTGATTTTATTTTCAACGACTGACAAAGTCAATCTTATCAAGGTAAATCTTCAGAAAATTTTCCCTCATAAGCAATCAAAAGCAGGAAATTTAGGAGAGCCTACTTGAATACCAGAAAAGAAATGAAGAATAAGCTCAGAAAGAGACAAGTTTATCAAACCCTGAATTAGTAAACATTGTTCCGGATTTTATGCCTAAAAAGTACAAATCACCAGACAGATGGGTAATTTCAACAACTTGAGTCCTACCTCCAATAGCAATGATGGATCATCTCCTCTCTCAATCTGGTAAGGAAAATTAAATCCATGCGTCATTGGAGATGACTTTGCAATAACAGATCCTTCTCGAATGACAATAAATCCAGAATCTCCAAGGTTTACAACGTGAAGAGTCTGTGGATGCCCTGATTATTAGAATACAAAATTGAAAATACAAAAGCTGCTTCAAACATATGGTATTTATCAAATTTGTGGAATTAACTATCAACCTAAAGAATATATACCAGAACTAGTTCAGTTCCAAAGATGCATGCAAACTCAAAAATATTCCTTAACTAGCTCAGTTTCAACAGATATT
Source organism: Pinus taeda (assembly GCA_000404065.3). Classification (NCBI taxonomy): domain Eukaryota; kingdom Viridiplantae; phylum Streptophyta; class Pinopsida; order Pinales; family Pinaceae; genus Pinus; species Pinus taeda. The sequence continues at coordinate 168,072 of APFE031648698.1, forward strand.
GCAGCTTATGTGTTGATGTAGGCACAATCAAAAATATATTACTTGATTAGTTCATCTTACAATGATCTCGCAGCTTGTGAATCAATGCATGCCATGTGCCTGTGGCCTGCATATCCACTCAAATGAGTGTAAAGAGAGCTGGTGAGTTGTAACAAAGGATTTGAAAAACAAGATGGGATGGGATTGAAAGTGCTTCTGAGTGTAGAACTAAATTCACCACACTACAATCATTTTGTGTGAGTCTGTATTCTTGATGACTAAATGAAATCTCCATATTAAGGTATTTAAAATTAAATTAGTCACTAGTATGGTATAAATATTAAGGACTAATTTGTAGCCTAAACAATCATTTTTCATATTTCCATAAGCTAACTAGAAGAAAAGTACAAACAATAATGTCTCATGTTTCACAAATTGAATTTTATGTCGATACTTGAACCATATTTAAAACCTCAAAAGGTGCTAAGGGAATGTCAAACACTTTGAAGTTTGGATAACATAGATAACACCAATAGCACCAATAAAGGAACCTACTATATAATGCCAATCAACCTATTAATAACAATCTGACCAGTTTACTGTTGAAGAAAATGTAGCTAGCTTCAGTCTTCATAAATATAATTTTGATCTTTGTACTTGTAAAGAAAAAGAAATATTATTTTTGTTATTTATAACAATGAGTTTCTTGCTCATTGATTAGGTCAAGCACATATGTAAGTGCTTCTAGGAAGTCAAAGAGTCAATGTATTTATTAAAGACCCTTATGGGCTTGTTACACTATGTAATAATATCTATTAGATTCATAAGAAGACCTCCAAGCACAGTCATAAGCCTACTCCAAGCATTGGCACCATCAAAAGAAGCAATCTGAATTATATGGAGCAAGTCGGCTTCAAGACTTCATGTCAGCCTCAAGTCGGCCTAAAAGAAGGAGACAGACTCCTATATAAGGAGCCATTCGACCTCCTCAAAGTATGATCATATCATCTCTGAAATCAGTGAGAAAGAGGACAAGTAAAGTGTACGAAGAAGTCAAGGAAAGAGGTCTCCAAGTGCAGCAAAGAAGGAAGGAAGTAAAATGAGTTTTTGGGAACTGTTGTAGGGCTAATTGCAGTCACACGTGCGAAGGCAAGAAGGCTGTTCTGCTTTCATATCAAGCTCTCCTATTGCAGTCATAAAGGAGAAGTGTTTGGCCTAGAAAAGACTGCCTATAAGGCCTCTCATTCAAGCGAGAAAGAAGGCTACACAAATGAAGGAAGAAGAAGGAATTTAACATAGTTTTTGTGAAGGTATCCCCTCACACGTGCGAAGAATTAGGGCTGTATTACTGCTGCTCTATGTCTGCAATCTTCGTGAAGAAAAGAAGGCCTGGTTGGGAGGTGACAAGTTCATCTTCTTAAGTCAGAAAGGCTCCATCTCAAGTGAAGGAAGGAAAAGGACAAGGATCACTCTAGGGCATACCATCTAGGGTTTCTACAATTGCCAGAAGAAGAAGAACAAAGTGTTGGAAGGAGGAAGACGAAGTGACGGAAGAGGGAGGACAAAGTGTTGCAAGAGAAAGTGATCTTGAAAGGGCCTAACTTGAGCTTGGAGGATCTTCTTGTCAAGGGTCTAGGGTTTGGCATTGATCAATAAGAAAAATTTACAAAAGGGTTTTCCTCTTTAAGAGAGAGAGGTTTTGCCCTTGTAGAGAGCCAATATCTTGTGTTCTTGTTCCTTATGTTTTGGTAGCAATTTGATGAAGTAAACACACATACACTAATAATAAGAGAAGAAGATCAAGCTAACAAGAAAATTGAAAAAGTGCTTCACAAATTGTTATCAAGTCTAGAAGAATCCTATTATATCTAATTGCCCTACATTCTTCAACATGGTATCAGAGCTAGGTAACACATCAAGGAAAGGGCATCTCAAGAACACTCATAAAGTAACTCATCTAAGGACATCTCAAGAACATCTAAAGGGTTGAAGCATCAAGCCAAGAAGTCTCAATCACATCAAGGACAAGAAGGTCCACTATCTACTATTCATCAAGGGAGACTACAAAACAAGAAGGAAAGCCTTATATAAAAGCACCTACAAGAAGAGCAAACTAAAGAGGGGCCTACATCAAGCTACAAGTCATCAAGCAAATCTCATCATCAAGCAAGTCCATTTGGAGAAAACAACTTGAAGAACATCAAGATCGAAGGAAGGCAAACCATCAAGTCTTCAAGAAGAAAGCAAGTCCACTACATCTCAAACTCTATCAAGTAAGTATATGTCCCCTTTTGAATATACATCAATGTCTTTTCGCAAGGAAAGCAACAAATTGGTTGGGACCAATAACTTCCTTGCATGGAAAAAGATGACTGATTTACTTCTCAAAGAGAATGAACTTCTAGATCACATCAAAGGGAATATCACTATCCCCACTAAGGAACAAACTCAAGCCTTAGCCAAGTACAATAAGGATTAGACAAGAGCTCAAGGGATTCTAATAGAATCTATCAAGGACTCTCTCATTCCTTATGTCTCCAAATTTGAAACATCAAAAGAAATCTGTGACAAGCTAATAGAGTTATTCTCGGTAAGCACAGCTGGAGAAGTGATATCTCTACGAAATTATTTGTACAAGATGAAGATATCAAAGGAAGGAATAGCTCCCTAGTTCATGAAGATCTCTGAGATGAGGGATCAACTTCAAGAGCAAGGAGAAGTCATGTCTGACAGAAAAATGATAACTGTAGTACTCAATACTCTACCTGAGGGTTGGGGCAACTTCGCATCAAGCATATATGCCAGGAAGGAAGCTACCCCACTAAGTGAACTATGGTCTCTATGCAAGATAGGGGAAACTAGACTCAAAGAAAAAGATGGTGTGGGATCAAAGGAGCAAGCATTTGCTACCATGGCCAAGAGAAAGGGAAAATATGGAAAATTTGGTCCACAAAAAACAAACAATAGAGACATGTCCAAAGTCCAATGCTTTGGATGCCAAAAATAGGGACACTACAAAAGGGATTGTCCTAAACTTAAGAAGGACAACAACAACAAGAGAAAAAGGGAAGAAGCTCATGTAACTCAAGAAGTGAAAGAAGAGACAAGAACCAGAAAAAGGAAGACCCTCCAGATCTCTACTATGACTAAGTCAACCTCTTTACTAAAAGTCTTCTTTCAAAGTTTTGAGTTGTATAGGAGCATATAGAAATAGAATAGATTGCATGGTTAAAAATATCTTCTAGAATATAGGAGCATGGTGTAGATATAGCTCAAGATATTCATATAGAAGGAGCATACCTATTATAGGACCTCATCCACAATGAAAGAATAATTGATCATGATTAAAATTCTTAGAAGGCCTCCATCATCAAAGGAAGAAACAATTGTAGGATAAGGGTCTTCAAGATCCTCTAATAGAATCTTCAAAAGAAGTTTGATAAATAAGAGCAGAGGTCTCATTGGGAGTCCCATTCATGGGATTCAATAAAGGACGATTTGCAGGAAAGAAAAGATGAAGCAAGAAAAGCTACACCAATCAAGAACTATCAAATGAAGCCAAGATGATCAAAGAAGAATCAAGATGAGGTATGTATGCATCAAAGTTAAGTCATGTCATCATATATATATTATTGAGTCATGGGAATAGTTCTATAAAGTATAAAGGATCTCTTTCACCAATGACATGCTCAAAGGCATGTACTACAATGCAATGAAGGTCAACATAAAGAAGTGCTCCCATAAGGAATATAAGTTGGTTGATTAATCATCCAAGAAGAAGCAAATGAAGAAAGAGAACAAGCATGTGAAGAACACGATGGTCACAAAGAATCACTATCTGACAAGATCCATTAAAGACATCTCCCGAAAGAAGGCATGACAACTCTGACAAAGGAAGAAAAAGACCAAAGGACCCTTGACACCTATAAGGCCTTGGAGATAGTAAGGTGAAAATAACTGATTCAACTCTACAAATATCTCGTGATGAAGAAGCCATCTAGCAAAAGCACCATTTGATGTTGAAGCAATGTCAAGATGAAGTCATGAAGGGCTACTAAATCAAAGAATGGGAACAAGAAAGTACAACTAAGCATCTATGTGATAAGTATTTTGAAGCATACACAAATGACAAAGGACCAGATGATGAAAGAACCAAAGATACATCAAGAAGGCCACTTTCCACAAAGGAGCAATGACATGACAAGCTAGGAAGGAAAGTGATCAATGGCCTGTGACCTACCAAGAAGAAGTTCAAATAAAGGCTTCATGACATCAAAGAAAAGAAAGAGATCATGCAACAAAAGGACCAACAAAGAAGAAGTTGTTGATAAATGGACAAGTCCCTAGCTAAGAGGGAGTTATAACAAGTTCCTAGTTACAAAGGAGCTTGGACAAGTTCCTTGTCAGAGGAAACTTGGGCATGTCTTCCTCAATTAAGAGGAAGAGATAGACACAACATTATTGTCTTCACTTGGGAAAAAAGAATGGGAGGATTGGGTAATCATCTGGCATCTAATACTCTTTGAGGATGTGTAGAGCATCTAAGACGAGAGTAGGCAAGAGGACCGATATTCTTTGAGGGTTGGGAACCCAAGACAAGAATATTCCTAGAAGGTCATACTCATTGAACACCGGGGTGGGTATGTACCTTGAGAGACAATGACTAAAGTGTCTATAAGCAGTGTTCCACGGGGACTCCCCCCCCTAGGAGTCTAGTTTCCTAGCTCCCCCGCGCTCCGGGGACTTGGGGACAAGAAGGGGTCATTTCCCCACACTCCCAAAAAACAGGGTACGCAGGGGGACGTGCCAGGGGGTCGTTTCCTTGTCCTGAAGGGTCATTTCCGAAAAGGGGGTCATGAGGGGTCCTGTCCATGTGCCCTTGATGATTTGGATAACTTGTTTAATATAGTGCACAACCACTGATAGAGTATGGGTCATGTGTCAGTTGAATTCTCTATGAGTGGATTCTGTTGGTTGTAAACTCTAGGGGGTGTGATAGGCCAAAACCTGAAGTTTGATATACATTTAGGTGTAGTTCATTGAGAATATGTATGAACCATTTACTTGAAGGAGATCTTAGTGGGGCACTAGTTGCAATAGTTAGGTACCCATGTATTTTGTTGGATTGTCACTCCTTTAGGTGGATGATGACAATTTGGTAACGTCTACATGATTGAGGAATGAGACACAAATGCAAATTCAAATCATATATATACTTTATTTATCAAGAGTGTCTTTAATGCAATGGAAGATTATGGTGAACGCTTACCTAAAAAACATAAAGACACGTCCAACTCAATAAGGATGAAAGTTGGGATTATTAAATCCTACCTATCATATGCAATATTATGTGATTCTTATGATCATACATGAAAAGGTTGTGGCCGTATTAATGTATGGATAATTGTGATGTAGAATTGGTCTCAACATGTGTATTCTTCTTATGTGTTTTTAGAAGGTTGTTCGATCATGGATTGATGAAAGATTTGTGTCAACAAGATTTTTTAAGTTGGTACAGAATTGAAATTCCTTTAACAATTTTCCCAGTGCAATTTCCTTTGTTTTTTCCTTTTTGTCGGTTTTCGAGTCGCTCACGTTGATAAATCCACTTATGTTTACTACTTCACTCCATATAAAGGTTTATATTTCTAAATGGGCCAAGGGTTTTAGAACATTCCGCTACCCTTCTTCGAACACAGAGGTATTTGTCATAACTTCCCCGCTAGAATATGTTATTAGACACCGAAGGAGTCGTTAACAAAGCTTTCATGTAGGGATTTTTTTAAAGGGAAACACAGAGATTACATTTTTTTGACATTACATTTATTGTTAACAAATTTTCCTGAAGTTTGACCTTACTTTACGTTCCTCTTTGTGAAGCACAATCAAAAGGGAATGCCAACGAGTCAACTTCCTCCACAAGTAAGACGCTTCTTTACCCTATCATTTTCTTTCTTTTTCTAATTGTATACAATAGTATTTATAAATTCCTGCAACTGATTTCATCTAATTGCTACACAACAATACCAAGAGCATAACTAGACTGTTGTTCTCTGAACATTTTTTTTCCGCTCTAGGTTATTCATAGTGCTATGGTTACAAAGACTTTCACATATACTATAGTTGCTACAATTCTTCTTCGATTTACCTGACATTGTTTAAGGGTCGTGGGGGTCGAGGGGCCCGATTTTTTTAAATAAAATTTTGTATATAATTAAAATTTAATATTAGTTTTACTACTTTAGGGTTTCAATTTGTTTTTTTATAAATTTTATTCATTATTCGCCTTGGCCCCTCACTCCATTTGCAAGACGTCAAACCCGTCGAGCAACACTCCTCCCCCGTCCCCGTTCAGCGTACTGGTCCGTCGTCATTCAGCTTGCTGGTCCGCTTGCTCGTTTATCTTTTGATATGTTGATGTTCTTATGCTATTCTGACTCTATAAAATTTTGACTCTTGATGTATCAAACTTGACTTTAGTCTTTTATAATTCTATAAAATTTTGACTCTTGATGTATGATGTATTAGATTTGACTTTTATAATTTTATGTCAATATTCACTATTCAATATTCAATGTTCATGGTAGGAAGTGGAACATCAATATGTTTAAACTTTAATCATAATGTATGATGTATAATTATAAATTAGAATTTTAAATTTATATGATATTAGATAATAATATTCATATCAATGATTATGCTTTGCAACTTTTCAATTCAAACCCAATTGTCATAGTGGACTCAATTTATAAATTATATTTTATATTTATAAGTTTTTAAGACCCTGACGTCCCCCCACGTTTCCTAAAAATTGGTGGGGAGCTTTTGCATAGGCCGCTCCCGCGTATCCTCGCTCCCTCGCCCCCTCATCCCGGAACCTTGGTGGAACATTGTCTATAAGTCACTGGTCTCGCCAACATTGTGCTCTAATCTTATGAGAGATAGAGACGTTAGTCAAGGCCTTGCTATGAACAATGTTGGTTACTATGATGCTACAATAGATGGATTGCCAATCCGGTTTCTCTTATGTGAATTCTTTAAGATTGAAAAATAACCAAACACCTTGTAATGATTTATGAATACCTCCCTAGTTAAGAGGGAGTGTTGAAGAAAGTGTAATTAGGTTCAGTCTTCATTTATATAATTTTGATCTTTGTAATTGTAAAGAAAAAGAAATATTATTTTTGTTATTTATAACAATGAGTTTCTTACTCATTGATTAGGTCAAGCACATATTTAAGTGCTTCTAGGAAGTCAAAGAGTCAATGTATTTATTAAAGACCCTTATGGGCTTGTTACACTATGTAATAATATGTATTATATTCATAAGAAGACCTCCAAGCAAAGTCATAAGCCTCCTCCAAGCATTGGCACCATCAAAAGAAGCAATCTGAATTATATAGAGCAAGTCGGCTTCAAGTCTTCATGTCGGCCTCAAGTCGGCCTAAAAGAAGGAGACAGACTCCTATATCAGGAGCCATTCGACCTCCTCAAAGTATGATCATATCATCTCTGAAATCAGCGAGAAAGAGGATGAGTAAAGGGTACGAAGAAGTTAAGGAAAGAGGTCTCCAAGTGCAGCAAAGAAGGAAGTAAAGCGAGTTTTTGGGAGTTGTTCTAGGACTAACTGCAGTCACACGTGCAAAGGCAAGAAGGCTATTTTGCTGTCATATCAAGCTCTCCTAATGCAGTAATAAAGGAGAAGTGTTTGGGCTAGAAAAGACTGCCTATAAGGCCTCTCATTCAAGCGAGAAAGATGGCTACACAAGCAAAGGAAGAAGAAGGAATCTAACATAGTTTTTGTGAAGGTATCCCCTCACATGTTCGAAGAGTTAGGGTTGTATTACTGTTGCTCTCAGTCTACAATCTTCATGAAGAAAAGAAGGCTCAGTTGGCAGGTGACAAGTTCATCTTTCTTAAGTTAGAAAGGCTCCATCTCAAGCGAAGGAAGAAAAAGGACAAGGATCACTCTACGGCATACCATCTAGGGTTTCTACAGTTGTCGGAAGAAGAACAAACTGTCGGAAGGAGGAAGACGAAGTGCCGGAAGAGGGAGGACGAAGTGTTGCAAGAGGAAGTGATCTTGAAAGGGCTTGACTTGTGCTTGGAGGATCTTCTTGTTAACGATCTAGGGTTTGGCATTGATCAATAAGAAGTTTCAATAAGAGAAATTTACGAAAGGGTTTTCCTCGCTAAGAGAGAGGTTTTGCCCTTGTAGAGAGCCAATATCTTGTGTTCTTCTTTCTTATGTTTTGGTAGCAGTTTGATGAAGTAAACACACATACACTAATAATAAGAGAAGAAGATCAAGCTAACAAGAAAATTGAAAAAGTGCTTCACAAATTGTTATCAAGTCTAGAAGAATCCTATTATATCTAATTGCCCTACATTCTTCAACATTTACCACATTTACAACGAATACAGGACTTCTCTGCCATGAAGTTGAAATTCCTCAAGATCGACCTTCCCTTTATAATACATACCATTCTATCAACCCATTCAATTGGTGTTTTTCTTGCTGGGGGCTACCATTATTCTTAAGGCTTATGGTTTTATACTTATGAAAGATTGTTTTGAGTCATGACTTATGGAGTTAGATTGGGGGCCTTTGGATTCATATTAATATAGTACAATAACATTAAGTCACAACCTTCATAACAAGCAACAATTGGTTGCCCATATACACAAAAGCCAACACTGTTCCTTGACTGAAAATCTCTGAAATTTTGTCCTCTAAACTTAGGTCGACCTAAATATTTAAAGCGGTTTGCCTCTGTAAATTAGCCGACATGTGAGAGTTGAGCCGATATATCTCTTAGAGTAGGTTATTTACTCCATTTTGTAGCCGACTTGAAAGAGCTATTTTGTGCTTGGTCTTGGAGGGATTAGATACTGATTTAATGACTCATACAAAATGTAACATACCCAAGAAGGGTCCTTCTTACATGACATAGACTCAATTTTGTCTTTTATGACTAGATGGCAAATCCCAAAGGCTCACAACGGGAGCCATCACTAAAATAAAACTCCTTGCTCATGAAACCCATGAGGCAAGCATTACAATAATGATTTTATTTGTCTTCTTTACATCATTTACACAAAATCACAATTACACGTCATTATGAAGACCGAACCTAGTTACTTTCCAACTCTCCCTCTTAACTAGGAAGGTATTCATAATGGTACTTGGTCATTCTCAATCTGAAGAATTTCTCATACGAAGAGTCGGATCGGTAACCCATCTATTTAGCATCATATCAACCAACATTGTCACATAGCAAGGCCTTGACTAACAGCTCTATCTCGCCACGAGATCTGAGCACAATGCTGGCGAGACCAATGATATATAGACACCCTCATCATTGTCTCTCTCAGAACATACCCCACCCAGGTTCTAAGGGTGTGTTCCACCAGGACTATTCTTATCTTGGATTCCCAGTCCTCAAAGAATATCGGCCCTCAATGACTACTCTTATCTTGGATGCCCTAATTCATCTCCAAAGAGCATCAAACGTCAGATGTTTAGCCAATCCTCCATTATGTATTCCCAAGTGAAGACAAGAATGATGTGTATATCTCTCCCTCTTAATTAGGGCGGACATATCTATTCCAATAAAGGAATGTACTCATTCCTACAAAAGGAATGTACCTAAGCTCCCTCTTGGCTTAGGAATTTCCGAGTTTCTTCCAAGTAAGAAACTTGTTTCCAGGCTCCCTCTTAATTAGGGACCTACAGTAGCTCCTCAAGTGGAGATGATGGGAAAACCAACTGCTTGAAGAACTTCTCCTCACAATGTCATGAACTTCTTTTCGTTATCTAAGAGTCTTCATGTTTGGGACTTCTACATAGGGCACCGACCATCCATCACTTTCATCCATGAGTCGACCATGTCATCATTGGAAAATGATCCATCAGTCCATATTTGGCCTTCCTTCATGTCATGCTGCTTTCTTCATGCCATGTTTACTTAAGGATCTTTCATCCTACTACATGTGCATCAGTGGTGGAAGACATCCATAGATCGTCCCTCGACAACCCTCCATAAACCCATCCAGATATTTGTTCAAAAATAAAGGAATGAACATTGACATTACCTTTGTGATGGTCTTTCATCATGACATCTAGTTTGCATCAACATCCTGCATAGATATCAACACATGTCCCAAAGATATATATTGTCAAGGGTCTCTTTCTTTTTCAAACTCCATTAGAGTCTTCATATCTTCCATGGAGATATCCTAGTCAAATCTTCTTGGTCTTTTAGATGTTGATTTTCCTTACCATGGTTGCATATTCCACGATCTCTTCCTTCCTTTCTTCACACGTTGCATTCCCAGGAGCTTCCAATTAGAGTTCTTCAATTGTAGTCAACCATCTCATACTTCCTATGAGGACATATTATGTTGATTTCATCTAGTGAATGATTGACCCATGCATTCCTGCATCCCTTTGAGGAAGGAGATCCTTTATTTTGATCATGCTCTTAAGATAAAGCATTTGTTTATGAAACCTGCAACCATATGACATGACTTCCACCATATCAAATGTAAGCATACATACCTCATTTTTCCGTTGCGTCATCCAGACTTCCTGCAGCAGCTTCCTTGATTGAAAGAGTTTCAATCCCTTGATCTACTTCACTTTTATGTCATCATACCATCCCATGAATTCCACAAGTTTGGAATTCTTGATGAAACACTTGCTTCTCCTCATGATCGATGAACCTTTCAATGAAGATTCCATTAGAGAATCTTGAGGATCTAAAGTATCCCCATCAGCAGATGTTTCCTTTTGACATATGTATGATGAACCTTGTACTAGATGGCCTTGCCACTTATGTTCCCAATGAGATTCCCAAGACCTATATCCTTGACTTCCATCTTTCACGTTTCTCTATGATGATGTCCCGTGTTGTTGCTTTCAATGCTTCTATGATGCCATGATGCATCCCATCAATTTTTCTTAGTGAATAATGATAGCCATATCTTACAATAGAAGACTTAGGAACTTGAGAAGAACTTAGGTGAGAAAGATTATCTCAAGCATAATAGAGATCTCTTACTTCCTCATTCTTAGATTTCTTCTTTTCAGCTTCCCCCACTTCTTCGATGATATGGGCTTCTTCTCTTCCTCTTTTGTTATTGTCCTTCTTGATCTCAGGAAAGTTTCTTTTGTAGTGCCCATATTCTTGACACCCATAGCATTGAATCTTAGACATGTCCCATTTCTTTTTCCAAGAACAAGACTTTCCAAATTTTCCCTTTCTTCTTAGCATTATAGCATAAGCTTGACTTTGCTCACCTACTCCCAAATCAGATTTGGCCTTTAGTCTAGATTCTTCAATCTTGCACAGTGACCATAGATCCTGGAATGGGGTAGCTTCTTTCTTCCAATAAATACATGAAGTTACCCCATTCCTTCGGTAGTGCATTTAATGATGATGATGATGGTTAACGTCCACTGAGACCAAATTGGTCTATCGGACCTATACTTTCTTAATTTCTAATTGTCTGGCTCCTTGTCTTTCTTGGGGAGATTGGTGATGTAGCTTTCTTTTTCTTCTCTACAGTCTTCCAACTTTCTTTATCTTGCATCTCCTTCATCTCTTCTAGTTCTTGGGACATTGGTGTCTTAGCTTCGCGATCTATTGTGTTCGTCCTTTTGGAGATAGTCGGAGAAGAAGTTTGGTCTAGGAGATCTATTTTGCTGTTAAATGAAGATTTATTTTCCACGTTATTCGAAACCGCATAACTGTCGATGCTTGAGGGGTTGTTAAGTTCACCTTTTTGTTGTTGGGCGGGGCTTTCCCCCTGCTCATCTTGAGAATTGTTTCTATCTTGCCCGATTGGTTGTGATTCAGAGTTTTCTCGAGAGTATTCTTCTTGGATGACCGTGTAGTGTTCTTTTTGTGCTCCTTCCCACCATGTAGATCTGTGGTGATTTTTTCTAGCAGAATTTTTCTGGGAAGCTTTTGGGCAATTTTTGGCAAGGTGGCCTGTCTCAAAGCAAGATCGACATCTGAAGAGGACACTTTCATAATCGAGTTTCTGGTTCCACACATAGTCTTTACTTGTTAGGTGTATTTCAGCTAGGAATCCGGCGCTGAAGTCCATTTCCACACATATGCGTGCATATGTGGTTCTGACATATTCCTCTATTTCTGGGCACCTGCAGTAAAATTTTCCAATTGCATTTCCAATGGCTTCTAGCGAAGAGAGATTCCAGAGATGCAAGGGTAGGTTTGGCAATATCACCCAAACTGGTGCTGAGGTTATGACTGTTGTTGAGGGATCGAATGATGGGTACCATGGCCTCAAGAATAGGCCTGATTTATCCCAAAACCAAGGGCCAGAATTAGAATACATTGTCTGCTTTCACGGTTTTCAAAATCTACTATAAAGAAACCCCTAGCACAGGGGTAGATATTAATTGCATCAGGAATTAGAGGCTTCCATACCTCTGAGATCCAACTGTGGAGAGCTGTCAGTTGCGGCCAAAAACCATTGAATCGGCATACTAGGGCACTTTCAGAGAACTTTAGAGCCTCATCGAGTGAAGCCTGGACCAGCTGGACAGTGGGAGCTAGGGCTTCACTGACAATATGGACAGGAGCTTGCCCCGAGGCAGACAGAGAACCAGCAGCTATTTTCACAAAGCTGGGAGCCATCTAGAAAATGTTATCCTTATCAAACGAAGTAACTTTGACTCTACGGAATTATGGTTTATTCACCGAATTGATCGAAGAGATCTGAAGAACCGCAGACAATTCACCGAATTCACCGAAGAGATCTGAAGACCCGCAGGCAATTCACCGAATTCACCGAAGAGATCTGAATGAAGAGGTATTAATGTAAAAAAAAATAGCCGCAGATCTATTCGCCGAAGAGATCTGAAGAACCGCAGATCAATTCACCGAAGAGATCTGAAGAGATCTGAAGAACCGCAGAGAAAAAGATCTGATCATCGAAGAGATCTGAAGATCTGATCATCGAAGAGAATAAGATCTGATCATCGAAAAAGAGCCTCAGGCAATTCACCGAAGAGATCTGAAGTGATAATACAGCCGTCGTATAGTGGTAATTCACCGAATTCACCGCAGGCAATTCACCGAATTGATCGAAGAGATCTGAATGAAGAGGTATTAATGTGAAAAATAGCCGCAGATCTATTCGCCGAAGAGATCTGAAGAGATCTGAAGAACCCTTTGACTCTACGGAATTATGGTTTATTCACCGAAACCGCAGACGAGATCTACGGGAGATAGATCGGTAGAACCACAGACGAGTGATTTAGAATGTTGCTGTTAAAAAAAACTGCTTTGACATGACTTCTCCCAAATCTTGTAATTGATCTCGGATTTCAGACATCTTCATAAAGTATGAGGCTATTCCATCTTTTCTTGACATCTTCAGCTTGTAGAGTTCTTGCCTTAGTGAGATGACTTCTCCAGCAATGCTTACGGAATACAACTCTACCAGTTTTTCATAGATTTCTTTTAAAGTTTCAAGTTTAGATACATATGGGATGAGGGGATCCTTGATGGATTCTATGAGAATCCTTTGAGCCCTAACTTCCCCTTTCATAAACTTGGCAAGAGCTTGAGTATCTTCCTTTCTTGGTTTAGCGATAGAACTTTTGACATGTTCCATAACCTCATTTTCAATGAGATTCGGATATGTCCTTTTCTTCTATGCAAGATAGTTTGAAGACCCAAACAATTTGTTGCTTTCCTTGCAAAAAGACATTTCGTCAGATTCAGATGTGGACATAAATATATTTACCTGATAGGATGCTCCTTCTTCTCGTTGCTTCCTTGATGTTGATGATGATATATAGGATAGAAAACTTCTTTTTGATGAAGGTAGTTTTCTTCAAGAATGATCCTTGATCCCACAGAGAGTTAGATGACACCGCTTTTTGATCTATCTTCCTTTGAATGTTTAGTCTTCAAAACACTTTAACTTGAGTAGATGGAGGGTTTCGACCTTCTTCCTCTTGATGATGATCCCAATACTTCTTTGATCTAGGGTTATGATGCTTCTTTTGACTTCAAGATGATCTTCGCTTTCATGCCTTCATTGAGATTTGATCCTTGAGGGGCCCCCTTGATAAGATGCCCTTCCTTGACTTAGTCACCTTAGCTCTGATACCATGTTGAGAAATCTAGGGCATAGAGATTAAGTGATTTCTCTTCTTTAGTAACTGCTTATGAGTGCTTTTTACTTCTTTAGATTAGGATCTTCTTTTACTTAGGTTATTAGTGTTCTTCTTCACCAAACAGCTACCAATGCATAAACCATAAAGAGACAAGAGACACAGAGTATAGGTTATCAGTCAAGGTCAAAACCTCACTCTTTGAGAGGAAAACTCGAACAAATTCTTCTTCTTATAGAGATTCCAATTGACGAATACCAAAACCAAGACCCTCGACCTATTTGACCTCTCCAAAACCAAGACACCAAGCTTCATATCTTGCCCTCTTGAGTCATTGATAGTCAATTGCTTGCTCCTTCCTTCTACTTCGACTTCCTTTCAGATCTCAGCTTTCTTTCCTCTGCTTCAGGCCTACAACTTTTCGGCCCCAAATCAAAAAACCTAGCACGTGTAGATGACCATCCTTTCTCCCTTGATTTTCTTCACTTGAGGTGGAGGATTCATCTTTGGCAACTCGGCTTGTGTTGCACCTCAATTTCTCTTAGCTCTGACCTTCAAGTATCACAGTAGAACCTCAGGTTCTTCTGTAGTGGACAACACCCTTTCCACGCACTTGTAAAGTGGAATATCCCTAAACAAACCCAAAAATATTATCACAGACTTCGCCTTTTCTTTCCTACACCTCGCTGGTCATGGGACTCCTTCCTCGCACTTCCTATTGCAGATTGTTCCTTGACTAGAAATCTCTGAAATTTTGTCCTCTAAACTTAGGCCGAGTTTCTTATTTATAGTGGTTTGCCTCTGTAAATTAGCCGACATGAGAGAGTTGAGCCAACATGTCTCTTAGAGTAGGTTATTTACTCCATTTTGTAGTTGAATTGAAAGAGCTATTTTGTGCTTGGCCTTGGAGAGCTTACATACTGATTTAATGACTCACACATTGAAAGAGCTATTTTGTGCTTGGCCTTGGAGGGCTTACACGCTGATTTAATGACTCGTACAAAATTTAACATACCCAAGAAGGGTCCTTCTTACATCACATAGACTCAATTTGACTTCTATGACTAGATGATAAATCCTAAAAGCTCACAATGGGAGCCATCACTAAAATAAAATTCCTTGCTCATGAAACCCATATGACAAGCATTAATAATAATTTTATTTTTCTTCTTTTCATCAATTACATAAAATCTTATTTTCGTATGTTATTATGAAGACCGGACCTAGTTACATTTTTCAACAATAATGACTTTTTCCTTTTTTTCTTTTGTTTGTTACATAATATAAATATTGAAATGAGTACAATAACAATTATGGAGACCGAAACTAGTTACATTTCCAACACAGAATTACCAAGAGGAGATGATTTGTGGCCACCAAATCTAGAGGTTGCACTTGCATTGGACTGAAGTTTTTGTTCCTTATTTTGTCTTTTTTGTTCAACCTCCTCTATTTTGATGTATGTGTGTCTTTGTTCCATTGATACAAATTGAGATCCCTATGGCAACTTTATTTTTCATCATTGTCCATTTCCCCACAAAGATGCCTCCTCACACTAGTATATGAACCACTATAAGGTTTTCCTCCATGACAATCATGATGGCATAAAACTTGAAGGTTCCACCACCTCTCCCCCCTTCAAGTTTTGTCACAAATTTCCACAAGGGTCTCATTGCAACTTCTCTCCCTTGCATTTCAATGCCCTCTTCATCACCTTCCCCTTCAAACCCTTCCTCCTCATAATACATTGGGTGACTACGAGTGTGACCACTATCCCCTTCTTCCATTTCTACCCTTTTATGCCTACCCCCCACCAACACCATGACCAAAAGTGGAATGATAGTCCAAAAGAACACCAATTGTAGATGGACAACCTGCAACAAAATGACCAAGAAGAAAAAATGGGAAAGGGGAGGAGGGGAGGAGAAAAATTACAAGTAAGAACGACAAGAAAAAGAGGGAGCTAATTGGGGTTCGCACTCACCTATTTAGCTCTTGAGAAATTGAGAACTTGGGTAGTTGTTCGCCTTTCTTCAATGCTCCAAACTCTTCCTCCACTCCAAACTCTCCATTTCTCTCTCCTCCAACCTCTCACAAATCTGATCTCAAAAGCTTGTTATCCCCTCTCTTCTCCAAGCTCAAGCTAAAGATGAAAGAATAAGGAGAAAAGAGGGGGAAGAGGCTTGTTAACCTCATTCTCCTTTCCCTAAACTCACCCCTAACTCACCCTAGGCCCCACTTAAACCACAAGTTAGCAAAAATAAAAAATAAATAAAAACAGCCTCCTGAGGAACTGTATGCACACCATTTGGAACCATGAACGAAGAGTGCAAGAACCATGGTTCGGCCTACGTAGCTATAAACAGAACCGTCACTGTTCCAACAGGTCCATGGATTGTGATTCAACATGCAAAGCATGATTCTGATTTTCCAGTGCATGGTTTTGTCCACGGTTGGGGCATGGATCCACACGGTTTGTGGTTCTGACCTCTAAGCAATTGGGAGGGGCACAGTTCGTGCAACACTAGCATGGATATTTTACAAAATATTGTAGATAGAATCCAGTACTTCAGCAACTCTCTTCGAAACTTAAGAACATAAAGTCAAAGACTTTGCAATCAATATAGAGAGCAGGATTCCAAAATGAATAACAACACAAAGGTGATCTTGAAAAGCATTGTGATATTATTATTTTGCATAAAATGAAACACAAAATTGTAACCACCCTCCTCCCACATCTGCCCAAGTAACCGGCCAACAGGGGTAAACATGCGACGAGAAGCTGCTATGATATAATTCAACCTCCTTAGTGACCTTAAGGAAATGGAATCGACATAAACACATCAACCATACCTTCTACATCAGCAACAACAACCTCAGGAGACATCACAGCCACCTAGACATCCTGCCCCTTGGTCCCACTGACCTTTTAGACCTCTTGACCTCTAGACGCTCTCATGTTATGGACATGCCAGCATCCAAGGATCTCTGGACGCTCTCACGGGCCTACATGCATGCATCCAAGGACTTCTCAAGGCAAACCTATGCCAGCACCCATGGAATTTAAGGCACTTTTCTAGCCCAAAATTCTAGCCACTGCTTAGAACTTGTTGTAAACTTCAAAATCCATCAAACACATGATGGAAATACTAATAAACCAAAAATCAACTTCAAGACTAGGCCTGACCATCCCCAACTGGGACTAACATTCTGTCAAACACTTGGCATCAATGCAACCTACAGGTCTAGGATACAAGACAAAGTATGAATGACTAAAAAATCTTTTAAAACATGACAAGAAGGATCACCACCTTCTCCCTTGAACTGTTATGACATCAATTAGGTCTTGCATCCGTCATTTTAACAATTACAAGTAAAATACATGAAATAAACATGACATGAACCAGTCAATTAACCATGCTTATAACCAACATAAAACCATGGAAATAATAGAGATATAACAGCCATTAAATCCACATATAAACAAGTACAAAAGCAAGAGAACTTAGCTTTCATTAATCATAGGCAAATCCAACCAAGTTCAAGACTTCCACATACCAACCAAACATAGACATGGCAGAACCAAATCTTTCTTTCAGTGAGTCACCCTCGAGCCATATTCCAAGCATGAATGTGGGATATGATGGATAAACAAATCGAAAAACAACCAAGGGAATCCAAAGGTTAAACCATCTCCACCCTCACCAAACCGTGATCACACCAATACCGTTGCTCCAATCACAAAACTGAACCAAGCTTGGAATGCCATCTGGAATCCATCACTATCCTTGAGGAATTTTTTGTCTCCTTGTCTCTCAGGCTTTACCACAATCAAATCCCGGATCACTAGGCCCTAAACCGAGACCAGTCTCTCAGGCTTTACCGTGATCCAAAGTTGAATCACTAGGCCCTAAACCAAGACTCCTCCCTTACGCTTTACCATATATCTCGCCAAAACCAGTCAAGGGATTCCTAGGGCTTTGGGAATGAACCTTGAGACCACCTCCACCGGGATTTTGAAATCCATCCCACAAATCCAAAGCTCAAAACCGAGAAAAACATCACAACACACCATGGCATCCAAAGAAAAGAAAAAAAAAAAAAAAAAAAAAAGTTAGGCTAAACACCACTATCATAAACCAAAAATACCATGCCACTAACAGCAAGAGAACCATACACCAACATGCAAAGCCATGCATGTCAAAACCAGCAAGGAAACCACAAATGCAATATGCTACCTGCAAGTATTCCTGCTGAAGTTGCTTGATTCTGCTCTTCCTTCCTTGATCCTTGCTTTCCTTTCTTCCCCTTTGCTTGTTTTTCCTTCCTTGATCCAAAGCCAGAGACCTCCAGGAAAATTCCAAGTGACCAAGAGTGAGAGGGAGAGAGAGCGTAATGAGAGAACTCCAAACTTGAACTGACAAAAGGTTACCAACTGGTCCTCATAAGCCTTTTTATTAATGAGGCCTCCATTTTCTTCTTTTCCCATTATTTTCCTTCAATTACTTCCTCACATGCAACCTGTGACCTTTCACCTTACTTTTCTCCTATTCTCCTTTATTTTCATAAATAAACGTGCCAAAAATGTATTTTTGCCTTTTAATGTCTTTGCCTTAGCCTTTGTCAATTTCCTTAACCATAAACACATCCAGTGATGCCCACTAGGATATCTTTGCCCAACCTTCAGCTTGGAATATGTGTCCCTTAACCGTGGTCTTATTTTGCCTTTATTAACTTTTATTACATGAACTTTTCACCAGGGCTGCTACAAAACCCTCCCCCTTGGGGAACACTGTCCTCAGTGTTAAACCACACTAAGACCTCAACAAAACCACTAAAAAGCAAACATACTGCCGATGGAGCTTTATAACTTAGCTCATTGCAGTATTTACACTAAAAGACCTGCTCAAAAGCAAAACACCATGACAAGATGACAAGATAACAACCATATCGCTTATTGGAGCTTTATAAACTAGCTCATGGTGGTATTTACATCCATATATATACATCTACCAAAACATCAACAAAACATATACCAAACATCAACCCAAAATTGCTTTGCCCCAACCAGCAAACAATGAAGGATACATGGCCCGCATCTGATCCGCCATCTCCCATGTAGCTTCTTTGGGCCCAAAGTGCTTCCATTGCACTTAAACTTGCTCTATGGCTTTGTTCATGAGGATGAGATGCTTCCATTGCAATATACACTGAGGCTTTGGCTGCAACTCTCCTTCTTGCTCCACCTGCAATACAGACCAATCAATAACATGATCAACATCCTTTATATATCTCTTAAGAAATGAAATATGGAAAACATCATGGGCTTTCATTGTTGAAAACAATGTAAGTCGAAAAGTAATTGGTCCTGTTAGCCCTGAGGTGCAGTGCTGCTATTTTAACGGAAATGTCCCCTGCTTTAGCTCTGATGGTCCACGTCTCCTCTTGCTCCGCTTTGGCCATAAGCCTTTAAAAACCCGGGACCATACAATTAACGCAATACAAAGGAAAACACGGGAATACCCGCAGCCAAACCATATGTCGGACTTCAAAAACTTATACACCCGCGCTCATAAATATCAGCGAGTCCGCTCTTGGTTCATCTCCTTTCCGCTACGCTCCCCATTCTCCGATCTCCGATCAGATCGACCTCTGCCGCCTGACCAACATCCTGACTGTTGATCCACGCCATCAAATGGCCCCCGTACCCCACTTCCCACCAGTCACCCGGGGAGGAAATTTGTTGGCTTTTTCAGTGTTTTTGACAATTGGGCAGTGAACTAAAATAACAGAATGCATGACCAAAAAGGGAAAAAGCAACAGCACGATGCAGCCGAACCAACAGAAATGATCATGGAACATCGCTGGCACGAGTGAACCACCTAACAGTGCGGTGAAATTACCAGAATTTGATTATTGTGTTTGTTAAAAATAGAGCTCTCTGAGCTCATGTTTGTCTAGTTACGGCATGAAGTAGTTAGAAGACAGAGGGGATAGATTAAGACATCTCGAGCCTGAGAGAGTTCAAGAGTATCGTAAAAAGCCTATAAATGGTTGAAAATTTGAGGGAATAGAGGTTTAACTTTTGGAGATTGTGGATACTCTGTTCCTCCCAACGTCATCTTCATTCCATTAATGCAAGCTTCTTTTGTTGTTACATGTTCAATTGCCATCTTCTCCTCGGTTCTAAGCTTGCACTTGAATAGGTTATTCATGTTTTCTTCTTTTTCTAATGCCAGATAATTGTCATCTTATCTCTGCGTTGATAAATTAGATTTGCAAGCTTCATTTACTTTCTGTAGCTAGCCATTCATATGTGTTTATGTATGTATTTGTTGGTACAGTTAGGATTCTCCATCTATTCATTGAATCTATAACCATTGAGCATTAGTGGTCGAAAGCCTTGTCAAGCTGAGGGTGTTCATGCATGTCTTGAGTCAAAACAGAGTTGAAACAGTCATCTGACTTGATCCAAACTCCAATCCATTCCAATAGTTCAGAGAACGATATTGAAGATTTATATGTTACCAGGCATCTTCGAGCTACAACCTAGGAGAGTTTCCTGGAGTGCTAACAGGTCCAATCCTCTCAAGGATCTCAAAAGGCTCGCAATATCATGGTGCCAAGTTGCCAACTTGGCACATGATCCAATCCTCAAAGAGTTGTTTTTGGGCTTGATGCACAAATACACATGCTCCCCAACCTAAAACTCCTTGAATACCTTGTCCTGATCCGCATAACTCTTTTTTATATCTTGTGTTGCCTTTAGATTCTTCTCTATAACTTGCTTTTCCTGTTCCATGTCTGCCAACATATCCGGTCCAATAAGTACCCTGTTCACTGGATCACTCCAACTGATGGGAATATTGTTGGCATTATGATTCAGGTGTTGTCCTTGATGGCAACTCACTCAGAGGAATGATCCAGGTGATGGCAACTCACTCAGAGGACAGATCATAGTGCAGCAGGTAAATAGAGAGATATACGCAGGTTGACCGTGAAGAAAGAGCGTATATACGCGGGTTAGCGAAGTAGAAGGAGCGTACGCGTATACATGCAGGTTAATAAGAGTAAAGGCGCGTACATGTTGGAAATCATGGTTTTTGTCCGTGGTATTTGGTCCATAGTATTTGGTCCAAAGTGACGACCCCAAGTATTGGGTTCATGGTATTGTTTCTACATGGTTTTGGACCATGGTATTGAGAGAAGCCTAACCTATATAAGGAGAAGATCATTAGGCAAAGATGGTGAGCAAGGAATGAACATCTGACGAAGTGCGAAGATCTAGTATTGCTGGTTATCGGTTTGTGCTGCTTGAATTGGGTTGATATAACAGCGAAGGCACAAGTAATTATCTTTAGATCTGTACGCGGGTTGTATGAGGTGAAAGCGCGTATACACGCGGTTTTAGTATAGTAAAGTAGCGTATGCATTATGAGAATTGGTATTTCAGGTTGCTGTTGATTCTACTGGTTGTTGCAGAGTTCTGGGCTCTGGTTTGCGTTCTGTGTTTTTGATGACAGGGTTTCAGTGATTCAGTATTGAGTGATTTAGAGATTTATGATGAAGTATAAGTGGATGATTGTATTGCAGCAGTGATTGTTTTGTACTTATGGATCCAGTCTGAAAATTGATGAAACGTGGTCCCTGAAGAAAAGAAGGTTGCAGCCTTCTGTAGGTCAGCACCTACGTACTAGTATATCCGCTAGTACAAGAG
>APFE031648702.1:0-15288 GCA_000404065.3 Pinus taeda
TTTTTAACACCTAATTTCACTAATTTGGAAAAATAAAATATTGTTTTACCAATTTTAATATTATAAAAAACATAATAATATTAAATTTATTAATAAATGTAGAGTTGGGTCTTAGGGTCAAATATAGCCGTTATATAGCCGTTGGAGTCTCTGCTCAGGGTATTTAACTTGCTAGGCCAGATATGTGTCTTCAACTTGTCCTGACGATGAACCACACTAGTTGGTTCGAAACACGTCGACAAAGGTCATTTTTATGTGATTTACGCCGAAGCTACTCTTATAACTATGACAGATCACAAAAGTCTCAATTCTACAATTTAACTATTGTCAATCTTCATAATGGTATTTGAGTCATGATGTAATGCATTTTTGAAAACAAAGAAAGATCAACTTTATTATAAAAGAAATTGACTTATTAAGAGCATGGGTTTCATGCTTCAATCAATGTTTCTTAGGTCAAAGTGTGCATGCTAGGCTTCTACGGTTTATGCCAAGCTTCCTTGTCCATGTCATAATGTAAAAGACCCTTCTTGGGCTTCATCTATCAAGAAATACATTTATTTTAATGTGACATTAGTATTTTAGGTCTACTCCACAAAGTCGTTCTCAAGAGGGACAATTCAGCCTCATCAAGGGAATTCAACCTCACACAAACACTAAATAAAGGTAATAATTCGACTCACTTGGTAAATGCTCACTCATCAAGTTCGATCTACAATTTATGGGACAAGAAAAGGTGCAAAAATCAAGGGAAGAAGAGGAAAGGACTAGCGAAAGACAATGATGTTTCTAACAAGCACAAGAAGTCAAAATTATCTCTCTCACATGTGTGAAGCTATTGAGTTATCAGAGGGGTTAAAACTATAGTTCTTAGTCTGACCCAAAATTCTGTAGTTGCTCGGGGCATAATTTCTAGGTTGTTGCTATGTTGTAGCTGATAGGTAAGAAGAGATTGAAGAATTTTGGTGGCTCATCTTGGAAGGATGACTTGGAGGAGGAGGAAGGTAGTTCGGGTCTAAGGTCTTAGTCTATCTCAATTTGATTTACTAGTGGAATTGTTTGACTAGGTTTCCCCTATAAAGGGGTTTTAGTCCTCGTTGAGTGCCCGCATCTGGTGTCATTGTTCTTCATGTTTTTTATTTGAAGATTTCTTAATGAAAAGAAGATAAAATAAGACCATAAAGAAGATCATAAGAATACAGTAATAACAAAATTATTTATGAACATAAGAAAATATTTATCCCATTTTTGTTTTCTAAGATGGTATGGGAGCTAAGGTGAGGAAGAAGGAAAAAGGAAATCTGAAGATCTATTGAAGGGAGAGATTTCAGAAAAAGGGTTTCAAGGAAAAATAGAAGATACCAATATGACAAAGTCAATGAAGGGAGAAAACAAATTATAGGGATCCTCCAACTATAGGTCATGGAAAGAGAGGACATACCTTATTATCACTAAGCACAAAGTTTTCGACCTTCTTGAAGGAAAAGTCAAGAAGCCTACAAATGAAGGAGAGAAAGAGAAGTTCAGAGAAACCAACATATTTTCCATGAAGATAATAGTATATGGAGTAAAATAAAACCTAATTCCATACATATCCAAAATAGACTCCACTCAAGAAATGTATGAGTCTCTCTCAAAATTTTTCACCATCAAGAACATTGGTTAAATAATAAATCTCAAAAATGAACCAAGGATAATAAATATGACAAGAGATGATACCGTGTCATCATATTTTTTAAGGATAAATAGAATAAGAGATGAAATCCAAGCAATAGATGAGGTTATGCCACAAAAATAAATCATAATTGCTGCTCTTTTAGGTATACCAAAATCTTTGAGTGCTTTTGCCTCAATAATTAGCAGTTGGAATGATACTCCAACCTTCAAACAAATATGGAATGAATGAAGCCTTAATATCATTAGTAAACAACATGAAGGAGGATGAAATACCTATTCTGCACATCACAAGAAGAAGGGAATCTTCAAGAAGTTCAAAGGAGAAAAGAAGAGAGTTGACCTATCCAAGAGGTCATAATATGGGTCACTCCAAAGTTCATTGTCCTCAAGATCTAAGGAATAAGAAGAAGGCGACAAAACGGGTGAATGTTTTTTATGAATATCCACCTAAGAGAAACAAGACTGTAGAATATTAAATAAAAGATCTATTTTCCAAAGAGTCTTAGGGAATTCTATCCCTTGCATATCCATCTATATTAAGTTTTGCATTATTTTCCTTTAAGTTTTAATTTCTAAACTTAGTAGGTCTAACATATCTTGTCATAACATTTTTGAAATAATTTGATAAGTTGTAGGTATCTTTAAAAAATATTGGATTAAGAGTTAACCTTCACCATTTTACCGAAATATAAGTATCTTGTTGCTTGTATCCTCTTTTCTACTTGGTTTCCCTCTCATATGAAGATTTGTTTTTATTATATGCTAATAATATTTCATGTTTTCCTTCGTATAAAGAATGAAAAATACATAAAGTTTATGAAGAAGACTTCAAATGATAAAATTGAAGCATTTAAGAAGTTATGTTGCAAAGAAAGCCTTTCAAGAATTGATTTCCTACAAGGTTTGTTAGAGAACAATTCAAGATATGTCTTAAGATACAAGATTTGTTATGAGGTTATCTTCATAGAGAAGTCATGTTCATTCTTTTTTAATTTGATTTACATTACTAACAATGTTTTTGTGGGGCCTTGAATCATAAAGATTCTAGTTGGGGTCATCAATCATTGAATTAAATCTACCATCATGATACTATCATTTTGATCATTCTTGTTTACCCTAACCTTTAGGGTTCACTATAAATCCTAGCCTATTAATTCTAAGGTTATGTCAATGTTAATATGAAACCATAAGTCTTCTTAGGGTTTATCTAGAACATATGATGAAATCTTATTCTTCTGAAATTTAGGGTTTTGGTATTGTTACGATAAAACACTATTCCTTTAGGGTTTGCAATTAATGTCTAGGTAATATAATGAAACCTTATTTTTTAAGGGTTTGGTGATTTAGGGTTGGTGAACAAAACCTTTATAGTAATACCCTAGGAATGTACCCCTTCTTGTATATTCACCTCTATGATCAAAACCGTAATTTGAATAAAATTGTCTAACATTTAACATTGATGTTTGTGTTTTGAGTTTACATATTAGATATTAATGTGAAATGCTAGTGTATCCTATATATATATATATATATATATATATATATATATAATATATATATTATATATATATATATAATATATTATAATATCTGAGTATGCTAACTTAATTGTTGATACTAATGTTTGAATTTGTGGGTTTGTAACAAAACACTGGCAGAGATTGATATTCTGGGACAAGGTGATATTCTTTTCGATTATTGATATGATTTAATTTTGATTATAAAATCTAGTGTCTGCAACAAACCCTAGTAGAGTTTCACATGTAATTCTAAAATCTTATTGTTCAAACCTTATATATGTTTTACTATTATTGGATTGTTATTTTATTATTGATATCTAAGGTCTTATGTCTTAGAGATGAAGTATAGGGCTTATGACAAAATCCTAGCAAGAAGTTGAATTATATAATTTAAAAGATAAAACCCTTGATAATTGTGAACCTAACAAGGTTTAGGTATTTGATGTTTAAATTTTTAATGTTTTGATGCTTCCATGTTAAACATCTTATAGTTTTCTTCATGCTTATGTATATTTTTATTTGGTTGTACTTGTTGTTGAAAGATTTGCAGGTACATAATCTTCAAAATATTCATAAGTTGAAGATGATAATGATGAGCATGATGAAGGAAGTTATAAGAATCGATGATGATAAATATGACCTTGATACCATAAGAATGAAATAAAGTCTTGAAAAAATGAAGTTTCTCAAAAGTTTGAAGTTGTTGATCTCCCCAGGTTAAGGGGGAGCATGATAGAAGAAAGGGTATATCTCTTCAGGGTATAGGGAGGGAATATTATGAAAATACTAATGAATACCTTAATGTAAGAATGAAAGTGAATGAAGAAAATTACTACAGATGAATGTTCATGATTCAAGTAGTTATAAACAAAATACTTGAGAAGTATGGAGACTGTATTTGGTGTTGTTGAAGAAATGGAAAAGGAAAATTTTTGATAAGATTGATGATGATATAAGAAACATCAAAATGATTGAGGACCCCAAAGGTTTGTGTTTACTTGTATATATACATTTGAAATTTTATTACTCATTGGGGTTGTGATTGTACAAGATCCCTCCATAAAAGATTAGATGTTTGAAGCATGCTTGGATTGGTGGATATATCTGATTTAGATGATTAGGAGAGATGAAACATCTTATGGAAAGATTCCTAGGAGGAAATCCGGTTAGACTATGTGTTTATGTCTAGATCCCGAAATAAGGAGGGTAACATTAGTCAACGGGATCTGACCTTTCATATGCACCAAGATCCATGGGTTGGTGGTCGAGCTTAAAAGCCTAATGTTACCTACAGTGGCTAAAGCTTAAGACCAACTTAGTCCCACCCAATGAGAGTACATTGGTTAGGTAACTAATTTGTAGCACTGTGTGTGTTGTGGCACTTCATAGGGTATATCATTTGACATCTTCAATGTACCCTTTAATATACATAATTATGAATACTTGCGTAGTTAAGAGGGGGTGTTGACCAATGTAATTAGTGTCGGTTTTCATAGTTTTGTTTCAGTCATGGTGTAATGTATTTGTGAAAATAAAGAAACATAATTTTTATTATAAAAGAAATTGAACTATTGAAAGCATGGGTTTCATGCTTGGGTTAATGGTTCTTAGGTTAAAGCCTTCATTGTAGGCTTCCAGGGTTTATGTAAAGAGTCCTTGTCCATCTCATAATGTAAAATACACATCTTGGTCTTCATTTATCAAGAAATAAAATTATTTTAATGTGAAATAGGTATTTTAGGCCTCCTCCACCAACATGGATTCAGTAATGACAATTCAACCTCATCAAGGGAATTTTACCTGACAAAAACACTACATAACAACAACAATTTGACTCATTTGGAAAGCACTCACTGATCAAGTTTGACCTACAGTTTTTGGGACAAGAAAATGTGTGAATTCAAAGGAAAAATAGAAAAGGTATAGCGAAGGAGGAGGTTTATATTAATCACAAGAAGTCAAAATTATCTCTCTCTCTCTCTCTCTCTCTCTCTCTCTCTCTCTCTCTCTCTCTCTCTTTCTCTCTCTCTCTCTCGAAGAAGAAGAGACTACTAAAGTATGTTGAATAATATTGGAAGCTTGACTTGGTGGAGGAGGAAGTTGTTTTAGGTCTTAGGCCTTGGTCCATATAAATTTGATTTACTAGTGGAAGATTTTGACTAGGTTTTCCCGTATAGAGGATCCTTATCCCTGGTTGAGTGCCTACATATGATGTATTTGATCTTAATGTTTTTGATTCGATGATTCCTTGATGAAAAGAAGATAAAATAAGAACATAAAGAAGATAATAGGAATACAAGAATAACACAACAAATTATCAAGATATGGATTTCTTTTTGCCTTTGCAATTTTCTAACATGAAGGATGTGCGGAAGACGACACATGGGTGACAAAATGAGGGTCTAGAAGGAAATTTATGTTGTTTACAAGTAATTAATCTAACTATAAACAAATTTCAAATAAATATTATTATGTTTCCTTTTGTGAATTTTTCCTTGTACAAAGAGTTCACTGTGTAGAGGAGAAGTAATATGCACAAGAAAGGGTGTGTGAATACAAGTTTAATTTCAAACTATTTTTCATTTATTTTTTTTAAAGATTTAGCTATGCGAAATCAAGGATGTGCACTGAATGATATATGTATGAGAGAACGAATGTGTAGAGGGAAATCTATAACTTTAATTCTTAATTTAATGAAAGATCATATAATATCATCATGGTTTAGATATAGTAATCAAGGGGAATTGAAAATACTAGATAATCGGTAACACAAATTGATTAATGGAAACTTGCTTCAATTTTTGTTTTCTGCAATAAAAGGTTTGATTTGTTTTTTCGTGTTATGGACATATTTCATTCTATGGAAATTTCTCCACACTTGATAAAACATTTGATAAATTATTTAGCAATATTTAGAATTAAACTATTACCAATAATATATAATAGGAGAACCATTTTCAATTTAATTATTGAGAGAAGAACAATAGATAAATCAACAATATTGATAAATGTCATGCATGGAAATTAATTTTTTGTTTTTTGTAATAAATGCTTCAATTTTGTTTTTGTGATTCAAACATATTTCGTAAAACATTTATTAAGTTATTTAATAATACTTATAATTAAAATATAACCAATAATACATATTAATACTAATAATGCCAAAGAACTATGTAGAAAGAAACATCTTACGGAAGTGGAGAGCTTTCATTATCACAACAAAACCTTTAATGAGTTAATTAGCGAAGTTTTTAGGGAAAAAGAAGTAAATTATGTGGGGTTATTATTTGCACTTCCGCAGTTCCTCCTCAAGTGAGCTAATAACATAGGAGTTGTGAGAGAGCACAACCTTTAATCAATTGATAAACAAAGTCTTTAGTGTAGAAGATGTTTTTTATGCTGTAGTATAAGAACCACATTTGCTCTGCAAGAGGTGTTTGCTGACATTTTTTCTTAGGTAGAATTTTTTCTGTGGATAGATTTACGTGGACGAAGAGGTTTCATTGGGGATACATGAAGTTTAATAAACATTAAATAAGAATAAATACTATTTTATTTTGAATAAGAAACATTAATTTATTGTTATTAACATTGAAACTATTAATAAAAATTAAATAAGAAACATTACTATATGATTTTAAATAACATTGAAACAATTCATCGTTAGTAA
Organism: Pinus taeda; assembly: GCA_000404065.3. Lineage (NCBI taxonomy): Eukaryota > Viridiplantae > Streptophyta > Pinopsida > Pinales > Pinaceae > Pinus > Pinus taeda. Next base: position 6,868 of record APFE031648702.1, read on the forward strand.
GATTCAACTTCATAAAACTTACTTCCATTTAGTCAATATGATGGTTCATTGACCAAATTTTCCATTTTTCAATTATAATATTATGTGCTGAGAAGATGGGATATGATATCACCATTAATTACAAGTGCATCATCTCTAGTGTGTTGGTAGTGCATCCTTTGTGCATATTTTCAACATACAACATTATGATTGAGTAGGGTGTCATGGTAACTATAAGGCTTCTCTTGAGGGCGTCCTCGTGCATTTGGATAATAGAAAATCAACAAATAATATAAGATTGAGTTCATTGCAACTACTCCTTTAACTCTTTTCTGAATTAATAACATGGCATTATCTATTACTAGTGTGATTATTGCACTAGTCGGTTCTTTTGTTTGGTTTGTTCCATTGGTTGTTGTTTTATATTTTTATGAGATTCGCAAGACATGAAATCTTTTATAGAAGATTATTTCATTATCTATCATTAGTACTTGTAGATCTAGATTGATACAATTATGTGTGGAAAGTACAAAAAATGTTTTTAGTTCATTTCAAAAACAATAGCTTACATGTGCCACCTCTAAAATGTATATCAATTCTTACCAGTACAAGGATTCTTTATTATATCACTATGATACCCAATAGATTTTAATGATAGTTTTCATGTTGTTTTTTTTTCTTCAAGAGTAGCCTAACAAGGCCACAAATTTTCCAAGAAAATAGGGGAAATTCTAACAAAAAATTGATCAAATTTTGGTATAGATTTTGGGAAATCTGAGTGATATGTTTAATTCATTTAAACCATCAAAAAATTATTTAAACACTCATATGGCTAAGTTTTCTTTGAAAAACAATAGATGGATTTCTCGAAAAATGGCTTTCAGGGAAAATTTGTTGTCTCGGTAGACAATACTTTTTGTTGTTGTTGTTGCTAACATGCGATTAAGGATAACACCCACTATTTTATTTCAACTCAATTATGATTAATATAGAAATTATGGTAATTATTTAATATTTAGATAAGAATGTGTGACATTGCCTTCAGTGACCTCTGCTAGTTGTACGTCATCAATATGGCATCAAAGGCATTGGGACAATTAAAAATCTATACTGGATAACAATAAGGATGATTAAACTATGATTCAGGAATAATGCCAGTGGTTTTATTTCAATTCGATTGTCATTATCATAGAAATTATTGTCATTCCTTGATATTCATATATGAATTGCATTAAATTAGTTACTGTCAATTCCCGTGGTTGTACATAATCAATATTGCATTGAATGTATTAGATTGATTGAAAATATAGATAAAAATGTATCTAGATAACGATCAATATGATTAAAAATATAGATAAAAGTTTATCTAGATAATAATCTATCTAGGGACGTGTCGTAAATCTGTCATTATGTTCCTTCTCCTACTAACATATTGGTTTGTTTTTCTACATTCTCGAATACTAGAGCGAACAACCACCTCCACACAAGTTTGTCTACCTAAAATAAAAAATAAACATATTGCATCAGATTGCATAATGTTACTTCTTCAAGATTATTTATAGATATGGACATGAACAAAAGTAATTTTTGTAAATTTTGTAACTATTCTTTTTTTATGAGTTTAAGAGTGCATGAATTATACATAAAGTCTATGATTGTATGGAATGTGGAGGTGGGGTGTAGAGGTTTGCATGATCAAATATTGAAAGCTTCCTTTGCATAATGGATTCCTTTTGTAGTTCTACACATATACCTATTTACACAAGGATAAAAATAAACAAATCTTTCACTATGCAGGGGGCACAACCTTTAATCAATTCATCGACAAAGTATTTAGTGCAGAAGAATTTGATTTTTTTGGAGTACAAAAACTATACTCGGCCTATAATAGGAGTTCATTGAAATTTGTGCTTAGGTGGAAAGTTTCTTGTGGCCATACTTCAATGTGTAGAGAGGTTGATCCGAACTTAAACACGAACACAACAAATTATAGCTATAACCATAAATACAAAGATGTAGTGGAAATAACACTTCATTTCATTCATTTCCAATACCGAAATAGGCTTATAAATAGAATGAAAATAAGACTACCTTGGGCAATGATAGCGTATCTTTGAGAAGAGATGTGGCGGCTACATGCCTTTTGAACGATGTTACAATGACGCGTGGAGGCCTATTTGTTGAAGTGCCAAAATTATGGGCCTTGTTTGGGTAAATTGGTACATCAACTTCCCGAGGTCATAACTTTGGCATATGATCTTCGTTTGACATGCACAATACCTTGTTAGAAATATCTATTAGAGGACTACAACTTCTCACTAGCCAACAGTAAACTATGGTTGATGATCACCCTTGTTTTCCAAAAAAACAACATTTAGGGCCTCAAAAGTGCTCCAAAACTTCAAGACCTGAAAAACCTCCCTAAATAGTAAATTGTGGTACAATTAAGGAAACTGAAAAACAAAAAGAGATAGTGGTGGGTGTCCAAGTGTAATAGGAGGGTAACGACAAACATCGACCCGAATCATTCCTCCCCCCTTAGGAAGAAATGGCCCCCGCTGCATTGAGTGCCTCCATGAGATGGGGAAACTTCTTCTAAACTTGGTCCCTAGTGAGCCCCTTGCCTTGGTGTAGGAGTTGACCAACTTTGACAACCCGATATAGTTGGTTCTTCTACTCACGAGTGTTCTTGACCTATGTGTCCATAATTGGATTAGTTGTGGTCGGCTCCATGCAATCTAGGTTTGAATTTGTTGGTGTGAGTTATTCTGCAATGTTTGATGTGTCTAGCAATGGTGGGAAGTATGGTTGAAGGCAGCCCACATTGAACAGTAGGTGCAAGTCAAGAAATGGGGGAATCTTGAGCTCCGAAGCATTATTTCCCACAACCTCGGTAGTTGTGTAAGGACCATAGTGGAGTGGTCTAAGTTTCTGATGGGCTCTAGTAAGGTGTTCTTTCTACAAATGAAACCAAACTTTTTCACCCACCTAAAACTTGTGTGGCACCAGATCTTGATCATGTTGCTACTTGTGCTTATCATTTTCCATAATGGAGTATCGATATATCATAATATTGGGTACAGGTGCTTCAAGAATTAGATGGAACAAATGATTGACCTGATAGTGCAATGGTACCTATGTGGGTTAGGAGAAGATGTCCCTGTATCCTTTCATGACTATATCCACCTGCTTCTGCTGCATGGAGGAACGCTTCCCACGGGCCATGGATGTGGCTACAATCTTCCCGTTATTTTGAGATAGAACCAGAAAGAAAATAAATTTCCTAGTTTGGGAGATGATCTTACTACATTTATTAGCAGAGATCAAAGAGTTTGCGGTAGGTGGGGCTACCTCTCGTATCATGTATAATGTATTACCCAAAGAGATAATAATAGAGTGAGGTCTAGACTCATGTATAGCATGTCATTTCCACAAGTATGGTTGTCCTAATAATAGATGACAAACATGAAGAGGAGAAACATCACATAATACCTCATATGTGAAGGGCTTCATGTTGTAGGGAAGGTGACACTGCTGGTTGACTCGGAGATCTCATCCTTGCTGAAGCCACCTGATATTGTACGACTGTGGGTGTGGTGTAGTTTCTAGGCCTAACTGCTTCACAACCTCTACTGAGATGAGGTTCTTTTGGCTCCCAATGTCAACAATGAATTGCAGTGGTGAACCCTTCACCCACATTTGTGAGTGGAAAAGATGCTCCCCCTCCTCCAGATCTTCGAGCTCATTCTTCTAGATCTTGGTGGTGGCAACAGTGGCACTAGGCTCTGCATAAATAATATCCTTCCCTTTTTCACTCCTCTTCTTGGGTTCTAACTCAAAGTCAAAACATGCATCTAACTTTGAAGCCTTCAAATCAGCCACAAACAACTACTTGGCCTGACACTCACTTGTGTTATGAATGGGGATCTTATGGAACTCACACCACTTTCCTATGTCCTTCTTTGCTTTCATGATTTTTTTCCTTTATTGTGGCATCGAAAGGTTATCTTGGGTCACCTTGCCCTAACTTTTTCCTTTGTTCTCTAGTTTGGGGGCACCTTTCCCTTGCTTCAGATTCAGTGATCCAAAGTCTCGCTTCTTTTGTCTAAACCTTTTCTCCATCTTGACGGCATACTGGTAGGTTGTGCCGAGCGAGGAGATTTTCAGGAACTCCATCAAGTCCTAGATGTACCTATGTAGGTAGCCACAATATTTGAGCACAAAATTCTACTCAAAATCCTTGATACCCAACTTTGTGTGAAGGGTAAGAAAAATATTGGCAAACTCTGACAAGTCTAGGTCCCTTCCCTATTGTAGCATGGTGCACTTTATGTATTTATCCTCATATTTCGTTATAGGGTAGTACTCCTCCTTGATGTCATCCTAGAACAAATTCCAAGTGGGTGCTGCTAAAAATAGTGAGGGTTACCTCTCATCCTTCTACTCCTAGTAGGTTTCCTATGCGTCCTTGACGTGGGGGGTGGCTTTAAGAAGAGAAAAAGTAATTTTTTCGTGACTGAAAAAATCATGAACATAAAAATATCATTCTATAATATTTAACCATTTATCTAGAATATCTACATTTTTCTAACCCTAAAATATGGGAATGTAAAGGGTAACTTGTACCTTAAATGGTGTGGCTCTTCCAGAGTAGCTACTGGAAGTAGATGCATCACCCTTCGGTAGCCACTAAAGGATTTAGGAAAACTTTTCCATCATCACGTTCCTCTGTTTCCCAACAGCTTCTTCAAGAAATATTTTGAAAGGATCTCCTTCCCCCTCATCTTTCTTTTCTTCCCCATGGGAGGTCGTTGGAATTTGTGAGGCTAGTCTGGCAAAGGTTCGACCAGTTCAAGACCTAACTCCTTATATCCCAACCTCATTGGGGACATGCAAAGAAAACCAAAGAAAGATAAGAATGCTCTGATACCACTGATCCAAACATAAAGAGGATTAGAACAAATTATAGATATAATCATAAATACAAAGATGTAGTAGAAATAACACTTCATTTCATTAATATCTAATACTAGAATATGCTTACAAACATAATGGAATAAGGCTACCTCAGGTGATGGTAGCTTACCTTTGACAAGAGATATGGGGGTTACATGTCTTCTAAATTGTGTTACAATGAGGCTCGATGGCTTATTTATTATTTAGAAACAAATGAAAACAAAAAAAATCCAAAAACCTGATCATAGGTGATGAAGCACCAAAACTATGGGCCTCGTTTAGGTAAATTGGTACATCAACCTTTGATGTTGTAACTTTGGCATATGATCTTTATTTCATGTGAAAAATACCTCACTATAAATATATATCCGAGGACTAGAACATGTGACTAGCTAAATCTATGCTACAAACATTATTAGCCCTGCGTTTCGCAAAAAACATCGTTTAGGGCTTGAAAATAGCTCCAAAAGTTCAAGACCTGAAAAATTGCCAAAAATAGTAAATTATACTACAAATAAGGAAACTGGAAAATGGAAACAGATAGTGGTGGGGTTCCAAGTGGAATAGGCAGGTGACCAAGAACATCCACATAGATCATAGGTTTCGTTGGGGATACAAAAATACTAATAAACATTAAATAACATAAAAACTATTGATCATTAATAAGGTTCAATTTTGTAAAACTTAATTTCATTATGTGTTGATGGATCATTGATCAAACTATTCATTTTGTTGATAATAATGTTATGTGTTGAGAATATGTCCATATGATATTACCATTAATAACAAGCAATGCATCATCTTCCCATATTTCTAGCATGAAATAGTAGGATCGAGTAGGGCCTCCTCATAATCATAGGGCTTATCTTCAGAGCATGTTAGTGCAATTGGATAATAGCACAATGGTAAACCGTATAAGCTCCTCTTCATTGTAGAAATTTCTTTAATGTTTCTTTAAATTAATAACATGGCTTTATCTATTCCTAGTATGATTGTTGCACTACTTTCCTTGTTGCTATTGCAGACTGTTCTATTTTACTGATTTTATGTAAGGCAATAGAAAATCAGACAATATTCTAATATATTAAACACAATTTACAAGGAGAAAATGCTACACAATCCATAGACAATGCATTTTTCATTTTTGTTGTGAGCATGCGATTCAGGAATAACGCTAATTGTTTTGTTTCAGTTCAATTCTAATTATTATACAAATTATGGTAATTCTTTTGTATTTGGATATTGATAGCATCAAATTACTTAGTGTCAATTCTGTTTAATGTGCACTATCGATATTGCATTGAAGGCATTGCAAGAATTAAAAATCTAGGCTAGATAACAATGTATCTAGATAACAATAAGGATGATTAAAATATGATTGAGGAATACTGTCAAAAACCATGGATATTTACATTTGGCTATCATGTTAACATTAATCACATCATTATTTTCAAGTCAAATTGGTTGTATGCCATCAATATTTCATCGAAGGCACTGGAATGATAAAAAATCTAGAAAAACAATGTATATAGATAACAATCTATTTAGTGACTTGAACTAAATTTTTCATTTGTAGATTTTCCTACTAATGTATCGATTTCTCATTCTACATTCTTGACACTTTGGTTATATCTTTTCCTTATGCCATACTGTGCAAATGAAAAAACAAACACATGACATCTGATTTATTCCTATCGCTTTTCACCTCAATTCTCTCGAACACACTCCATCTTTAGAAATTTCTTCATTGCAAATAATGATAACTTTTTTATAAGCTCCATATAAACTTGGAACATAATATTTCATTAATTAATTAGTTATGTGCAACTGTTCTTTCATAAAACTAAACCTAAAAATATTTCTAGTGATTGAAGGGGTTGCTTCTTCATACAAATATTACCAAATGATTGGGTGAAGATCTTTCATTTTGTTAAGAGAAAAAAAACATGTTCATTTAAGTGTTAGCTATTTTCCCAATTTATGTTATGTTGCAAAATGCAACTTCAATTTTCATTTGAGCCTAAACAACATCTCCAATATCTAATAGCTTTAATTTCTTTATGTTTACCACTCTATGCTTTTAATAAGATATTTATGGATTTCATTCATACACAATAGAAGGTCAAAAATGTGTTCATGTGTGATTCAATATCCTACACAAATCCTCTATTTTGCATAGATTCAAAGCTCTATGTGTTTTCTTTTCTGAATAGGTGTTTTAAGACTTCTCTATCACTAAATAGAGAAACCATGGCTAAATGAGGAAAAAACCTGAGTGATTCGAAAGGAAAAGCTCATTCTAGTTGTATCAAAACACATCCTTAGATAGATTGTTATCTAGTGTTCTAATTGTTTAGATCATTATCTAGATACTGTTATGAAACCAACTCACAAAAATATAGAAAAGATAGATCAACACCTTAGAATTCAACCTCTTCGAGGGGCAACCTCCTTTACATTACACAAATGAACAATTCTTCGATGATACAAATGAAAATACCTCCTTTCTATATATAGGAGTCTAAGGGGTCATAATATAATTAGAGTCGACATAACAATAATAATGTAAGGGCACAATAATAACAATAGTGGGCTTCTATGGGGCGCAATAATAACAATATGAGGACTACATGGGTACAACAATATAATAAGGGGGTTGTACTAATAATAACAAGGGGTTACACTAGTAGTGTAGGGGCCTTACATGCCCCTCTCCTTAAAAAAGTGTTTTCCTTAATGCTTGAGTAGTTCTTTATGCTTTTGTACAAAATTCTTGTCCTCCCATGTGGAATCTTCAGCAAGTAAGTTCTTCCACATGATGAAATATTCTAAAATTGATCGATTTCATAGCTGTTGGTTTCTTTTTTCTGTGACTACTCTAGGTTCCAATATGATTTTTCCTTCCTCTTAAAGTTTTTGCAATATTGTTTGAATTGGGATATTCTGCAACTTTTGAATTGGGATATTCTGCAACTTTGGGATTGGCCACACTTCTTTGTCCTTCTCCCATTCATTCCTTATTTCATTTAACTAATCTGGTTGGATAATAGAAATAGCACAAAACAATGCTTCCACGTCCTCATCCATTCTTGAGAGTGCATCTGCAACAAAATTTTGCTTCCATTTTCTATAGATGATGTTAAAGTCATAACCCAACATATTTGTGACCCATTTTTTTTGTTCTTCTAAAGGTAGTAGTTGTTCTAAAAATTATTTAAGACTATCATGATCCATTTTTTCCTTGAAGTGTCTTCCCCTTCGGTAAGCTTGCCATTTCTTAAGTGCATGTAGTATTGCCAAAATTTCCTTCTCATAAATAGCTTACCTAAGATGTAGTAGTAAAAATACCCAATCACCTACATCAAAACATTTTTCACTACGATGTTGATCTACCTACTCTTTCATTCTATTTTGCACCAAAGTGGCATTATCCTTTAAAATTTGGAGAACTTGTTGTTGATGCTCGATGTGATCTTTCACTGCTTG
>APFE031648702.1:15308-70450 GCA_000404065.3 Pinus taeda
CAATGCTTTACGAGATATGGTTAGATTCATTTCCTAATGCTCGATGTGATCTTTCACTTCTTGAACATTTTTTTTCTTGATATGCCCTTCTATCTGGATAGTTTGAGGAGTGGTAATTCTTGCCAATTCTTTACAAGATATGGTTGGATTAATTTCTTCTTTCTCTGGGGTTGGTTCCTAGCATATATCCTCTTCTTTTTATGTTTCTTGATCCTTTTCTTCCTCCTCTTCATGCTCTATGTAAAACAATTTCTTCTCAGCACACTTATGACCTTTAGTGCATTTGCTATCACAATTGTAACAAAGCCCTTTTTCTCTTTTTTCTTCCAACTGTTGTGGTGTAAGCCTTGTAGATTGTGGAAGGCTAGGAGAAGAAACACTTCCATAATTATAGTCATGAGTGGTGGGATTCTTTGTTTCTATAATTTTGCTTTCAATTTTTCTTGCCAACTTGAATGCCTCCTCCAATGAATTAGGTTCCCAAAAACGAATCTCATGTTGAATGTTATCCTTTAAAGTCCCTATGAAGACATCAATCCTTTGCTTCTCTGGAATATAATTTACCTTTCTATTCAATTTTTGAATGTCCTCAATGTGCTCTTCCATTGAACCCTTTTGTTTGAGATTTATCAATTGGCTAAAGAAGGAGTTTCTCTTTGTATTGTCATAATGTGCTATCATTTCCTCCGTGAAAATTGACCACGTAACAAGTGGTTTACGAGAAAAAAGCCCTTTATACCATAGAAATTGATCTGCTTCTAAATATGAAGATGCAATACATACCTTTTGTAATAGTTGCACCTCATGTAGATCAAAATATTTCTCCATCTGTAGTATCCAATTTACTGGATCCTTGCCATCAAACTTCCTCATCTCTCTTTTTCTTGATTTTAGGAGCTCGATCTTGAAACGACTATAACTTTATACTTTTGGATCTTTATGTTTTGAAATTGAGATCTGCAGTAGCACTCTATGTCCTCTTTCGAATTCCACTAGTTTGATCAAATTTAGATTCTCCACGAAAGAGTTATGCACAATCTCCCTAGATGACCTAATTATATACCTTTTCAGAAGATTGTTCGAATATAAAAAATATACACATGAAAGTACAATCTGTCCTCTTTCTCTAACTTCTTACAAAATTGTAATATGATGCTCAAAACAAAAGTTATGATGATTTTCCCCAAGTTACTTGTTTGGAATGTAATTTGGGAGTCTGCAAAAAGGCCAACTTCCTCATATCATATCTCCGAAAATATAGCGTAGAAATCTCTGAAATTTAGACTCGAGGTTCAAAATGATTTCGGCCCAAATGGGTTTTTTTGTAGCATATGAAACATCACATAAAAAAGTTATAGTGCAAATGCCATGATGACCTATTTGGAGCAGCAAAAACCCTATAATCCAAAGCTCTGATACCAAATATTATGAAACAAGCTCACAAAAACATAGAAAATATAGATCAATGCCTTAGAATTCAGCCTCTTTGAGGGGGCAACCTCCTTTACACTACACAAATGAACAATTCTTTGATGATACAAATGACAATACCTCCTTCCTATATATGAGAGTCTAAGGGGTCATAATATAATCAGAGCCGACATAACAATAATAATGTAAGGGCACAATGATAACAATAGTGGTCTTCTATGGGGCACAATAATAACAATATGAGGACTACTTGGGTACAACAATATAATAATGGGGTTGTACTAATAACAATAAGGGGTTACACTAGTAGTATAGGGGCCTTACAGATACATCATTTTCTAGATTTTGAATTGTCCCAATGCCTTTGATGCAATATTGATGGCGTACTACTAAGGGAAGTGATAGTAAGGTATTTGATGAAATCCATATCTTCATACAAAGGAACTATCATAGTTTTTATAGTAATGACAATTGAATTGGAAGAAAATAGTTGACATTATTCCCAAATCACAATTTAATCATCCTCATCATTATGTAGATACATTGTTATCTAACCTATATTTTTAATAGTTTCAATTCCTTCGATGCAATATTAATGATGCATAGAAAAGAGAAGTCAAAGTAAGAAATATTACACAATATGTATCCAAATAAAAAATACTTACCATGATTTCTATAATAATCAAAATTGAATTGAAAGAAAACAACAGGCGTTATTTTTGAATCACATGTTGAGAACCAAAAGATAAATTATATAAAAAAAGGGTGTTTTCTATGAATCATATAGATTCTCTTTGGAAATAACATTTAACAGTTTGTAGTATTGTTTGATCTTGTGTTACCTTACATAAAACTAGTAGAATGGAACAATATGCAATTGTAACAAGGAAAGTAGCACAAAAATCGTACCAGTAATAGATAAAGTAATGCTACTAATTCAGATAAATTTTAAATGAATAACTACACTAAAGAAGATATTTTATTGTTTACCGATGTTCTATGATCCGATGAGATGAGGGAACTCCGAATAGAAGCCCTACAATTAGGGGAGGCACTACTTGATCATAATGTTGTCTATTGATAATATGGGCAAATGATGCACTACCAGCTCACTAGAAATAATGCACTTGTTATTAATGGTGATATCATATGCACATATTCTCAATGCATAACATTATAATCGACAAAATGAAAAAGTTGATCAATGATACATCAACACATAAGGAAAGTAATTTTTACGAAATTGAACCTTATTAATGATGAATAGTTTCTATGCTATTTAAAATGAAATAGTGATGTTTATTATTTAGTTAGAGGTTTGAATTGTAGTGTGATCCAGACAATAAAAATAGAGAACTTCCAAATGCTAATCGAATGAGGAAATACAAAGTTAAATGGTCTTGGAGAATCAACGCACTATAAAACATTAATGATGAATACTTTCTTTGTTATTTAATATTTATTAGGATTTCTATATCCACAAGGAAACCTATCCACATGTTGAAATCTATCTGAATGAAACTTTCTGCCTAGACACAATGAACAACTCTTGTAGATTAAGTGTGGTTTCTCCACTCAAACAAAATAAAATTTTTCTACATTAAATACTTCTATGATCAATTGATTAAAGGTTATCCTCCCTAAATAGTGAAAGATTTATTTATGGATATCCTTGTGTAAACAAACATATGTGCAAAAATTCAAAGGAAATCCATTTGTGGAGAAAGGTTTCAAGCTTTCATAGTGTGGACCTCTGCATTGCACACAATCACAAACATTCTGCATAATTCATGGATGTTTTCACTCATAAACAATTTTTTCAATAATTTTCTTTATAAAAATTACTTTTTTCATGTTGACACATATAAACAATTATTCTCCCAACTACTATGTTATTGAGTATGTCCGGGAGAATGGAAGTGTAGAAGAAACAATAAGAAATTTGAAGCAATACATTTACTTTTTCATTTGCATAGTATATCATAAGAAAGAAAGATAACTTAAGTGTCGCGAATGCAAAACATCAAACCAATACATTAGTAGGAAAATAAACAGAATGAAAGGTTTATGGCACGTCCCAAGATAGATTTTTATCTATATTTTTAGTCATCCTCATCATTATCTAGATACATTTCTATCTAGATTTTTCATTTCCACAATGCTTTGGATGCAGTAATGACAACATACATTAAGGGAAGTGGAAGCAAGAAATTTAATGGAATCTGTATCAAAGTATGAAGGAATTACCATAATTTCTATAATAATTACAATTGAATTGAAAGAAAATAACGAATGTTATATCCAAATCACAATTTAATCATCCTCATCATTATATAGATACACTATTATCTAGTCTACATTAGTGCAGAGGTGGTTGTACAAATTTGTGTGGAGGAAGCATGTGCAGAAATAAAAATGTGGAGAAGGCATGTGTAGAGATGGAAATATAGACCCCACTTAATAACTGGTATAGGTAGGGAATATGCTGCATTGAAACTATTACTCTTTCATATTGTAATTATTAAAGAGTTCCTTCTCTTTCATATCTATTATGTGTTTCAAAATACATAGACGATCTCTAATAGGGCTTGAACAAAATTTTAAAATTCAAGAAAAATTGTACTATGTTGATTTATGTTCAAGATTTCCCTTTGGAGATTACAATCCCATTTTCTAAATGCATTCTGCAAAAATAAATTTGCTAGACATTTAGGTTTTGTACTTAAAGTTGTTTTCCTAATCAATGACACTCTCAATATTTTTTTGTAAGCTAAGGAGGGACCATTCTTTTTCATTACTTCAAATTGAAACCAATACATTTGCATGGTGGCCTCAACCCGACCCAAAGGGAAACCAGGTTTGTTGGCCACCTTAATTTTTTGACAGCCATCCAAAAACCAAAAATCCTAATTCTTCTTGTCCATGCTATGTAGACTAAACATTCATAAAGATTACTGTTATTCCTTGTTTGCATTATATACTTAAACTAGACACCAAAAATATCCTTCAACATTCGCAAAAACTACAAAGAGTATACACATGTCTTCAGATGTTAACCTGCATGGCTTCCTACTGTTCATCTTCTTTCTTTATACCCAGGTTAATATTCTCTATTTGATGTTGTATCTCATCCAGATTTTTGTCTTGCATTATCATGGTGATCTGGATGTTCTTCAATTCTTTCTTCAGATTAGGAATTCCTTGGGACAATTCAGCCATCTCCATGGCAACCTACTCCATAGCCTTTGCCAACAGCCTTTTCATAACCCAATATACATGCAGGGCCTATTTGTACATTGTCATGGGTCTTCTTGTATTTCCTGGATCTAGTAGCAGGTATTCCCAATCTTCCATTTCTGATCTTGATTGAGCCTGGGTCACTTCTTCCTCCAAATGTTGTATTATTCTTCTAATGTCCTTATTAGTGTTTTCACAGTAGGCTTGCTCTGCGAACTGAATCTTTTTCTCCAATGTTTTCCTATATTTTCATGTTGGTGATGGTTCTCGCTCTTCCCATTTCCCTGTCGGTCACCCTCTTCCTCTATTGTGTCGCCCTCGTCCCCATCCTGCTCTTCCTTTGTTCCTATAATTTCCTCTGCTTCCCCAACCTTTCGTGCCCGATGTGCTCCCAAAGTCGCCTCCCTCTTCGCACCTTTGCTTATCCTATCTCCATGCTCCCTTTCTTCCTGAGGTTTTTCCTTTGCTAACCCCTTGTCCTCCCTATCCCTCTTTCTTGGTTGCTCGATTATGTCCTCATCTGAATCGAACATTTCCACTTCATCCTCAGTACCATCCTGAACTGTCTGATATTGTTCTTCATCTTCTCCATCCTCGATTTCTTTCCCTTTTTTCCCTGGGCTTCTCTGACCTCTGGTCTCCTCTTCTGCTTCATTTCTCTCGTTGCCATTCGATTTCTCCTTCCGGCTCTACCTATTGTTTCTCTCTACCTCCTCTGCCTTTCTGTGAACCTGCCTTGTGTTTTCGCCACCCTATCCCTTCATAAGTTCTCTGCTGTTTCATTTATCGTCCTCCTTTTTTTGTCTTTCCTTCTTCCTTTATGATGTTTCCACTGCCGCTTCTCCTCATTTCTCTTCTCTTGAGCCTCTTGCCACCTACCACATTCATGATCGCCCACCTCTCTTTGTCCTTCCTCTATGCCATCATACCCACATCCAATGTTTGCCACCTTACCTCCATCACCTTCGTTATTGATTGCTTCATTGCCATCCCTCCTCGAAATGTTGTCCTTTCTGCTGATCTCTCTGTCCACCTTCATCATTGCCCATCCCCCTTTTACCTTGTCATCATCTCTTGCCTAACATGTATTGATTGCCCTGATCGCTGCCATTATCACCCCGATCGGGGGTCTCTGGGTGTCTTTTTTATTTTTTTGTGATTCCATTATGGTCTTGAGTGATTATGGTAGTGAGTTCCTCCCATCCCAGTTTATTCCTTATTGTTGGCCAACTGTTGTTGGTCTTTTTCCCCTGTTCTTTACATCCCCAGTTTGCTAGGTAGTCTGCAGCCTTATTTCCTTTTCTCTTGACATGACTAAAGATCTTGTATTCTATTCTCTTTAGTATTTCAGCTAGGTCATGAACAATCCCTGTCGTCCTCCAGCTTCTAGCTAATTGCTTCCAGTATTTCCCGTTGTTGAGATTTCATAGCATTTCCACCACTATCTGTGAGTCACCTTCTATTTCTAGATTCGTGTAACCATTTCTTACTGTTATCCTTAGTCCTTGATAAACAACCCACAATTCTCCTTCATTGTTGGTCATTACACCTCCCCATTCCGCGTACACCCATCTTGTTTTTTTCTCATTGTCTCTAAAGATACCCCCAAAGCCTGCCAGCCCTGGGTTTCCTTTAGAGGCCCTGTCAAAATTCAATTTAATGAAATTTGATCTGGGATACCTGAACTATTCTGGACTTTGAATCTGGGCTTGTTTTTTTATTTCTTTTCTCAGATACACCATGCCAAAATCCATATTCAGTTTTCTTAAGATTCTTCCTTCTTCAGGGTTTGCTTTCCAATCCTCCTCCTCCCAGGTCTCTGCCAGAACGGTCTCTCTAATTGCATTTTGAATTCCTTTCCATATCTTTTCTAGAGTATTGACCTTATCCAGGAAAATCCTTCGATTTCTTTCCTTCCAAAGATGCCATATCATAAATCCTATGGCTAAATTCCAGGTTCTCCTTACGACCTTACATGAAAATTTTCCCTTACCCCATTGAAATATAGTCTTTTTGATGTCACTGGGATCTCTATTTGATTTTCCAAAGAGACTTCTGATCTCTCCCCATTGATGTTGGGCGATTGAATAGGAGTTCAAAATGTGTTCCTGGGTTTCGTTCTCCATCTTGCAGAGGCTACATCTCGGGGGTCCTAAAAATCCTCTTCTCTAAATCTTGTCCCATGTGAAGATCCTTTCTCTTCCAACTAGCCAAGCGAATATATCTATCTTTGGCCACCACTCACTATTCCAAATTTCTTCCCATTCTACTGTGTCTTCCTCCCTCTCCTGATGGGTTGTTAAATAGTATGCTTCCTTGACTGTAAAGGCCCCTCTTGTAGATTTTCCCCATCTGAGAATATCCGGCCCCAGTCTAGCTTTGATTTTCCTTGATTCCAATTCTTATATATATTTTCCTTGTTGCTCTTGATCAATATTTTCATCCCATTCTTCTGGTTTTCTCCATATTCTCCATATCCCGTCTAGCTCCCCTTCTTTCTAGAAGTCTCTTACATATTCTCGCCCCTCCCTGACTGCTTTTTGATGTATAATTTGTAGGTCTTGTATACTGACCATTTTGTTTCTTTGTTGCCACTCCTCTTCCCAAAATCTAGCCGTACCTCCTCCTCTTATTTCCCAGAATGCATAGTTGTTTATGATGTTTCTGTTCTGACTTGCCAGTTCCCATATTGTGGAACCTTTTGGGGTTTCTTCTGCTCTAAGGATGCTTTCTGTAGTTGTGGGCATATTATATTTTTGTGTCCATATTTTCTTCCACAAGTTGTTTCCTCCTCTCATCCACCTCCACCATAGCTTTGCCCCTAGCACCTTGTTCAGAATCTCAGGGTCTCTGATTCCTAATCCCCCTTCTTCTTTTCTTTTTGTCAAGCTTTCCCATGAAACCAGTGCCCATTTCCTCTGTTGCTTTGGCCCTCCTCATATAAATTTACCAAATATTTCCTTAATTTTAGTGCACACCCCTTTGGGGACTGCCATGATAGATAGGGGGTAAATTGGTATAGCTTGAAGGACTGATTTCAATAATAACAATCTACCTGCTATGTTCAGTGACCTAAAATACCAACTTGCAAGTCTATTCTTGATCTTTTCTATGATTTGCTGCCAGTTTGCCAGTCTTGTGGGATTTATATCTAGTTGGTTCCCCAAGTACTTTGCTGGAATTTCACCCTGTCTGAATCCTAGCATTTTGATTAGATGAGTTTTGATCATGTACTGAGTGTTGAAGATGAAGGTGCATGATTTCTCTTTGTTTATTTGCATACCGGATGCCTCCATAAATAAATCCAAGATCCTTTTAACACCCCTTACCTCCTTTAATGATACTTCACAGAAGAGCATAATGTCGTCCACAAACTACTGATGGGTGATGGGCAAATTATCTCCCCATAGCCTTAATCCTTTAATTTTCCTTTCCCTTAGTTCTTTTTTAAAGTACCTTCCCAGACCCTCCGCAGCCAATATAAATAAGAAAGGGGATAAAGGATCCCCTTGTCTTATTCCTCTAGTGGCATTGAAGGTTGACGATGGCACCCAGTTTAACATGATAGAGAAAATAGGGGTCGATATCATATGCTAAACCCAGTCTATCCATCTACTACTAAATCCGAAGGCCGCAATAATTGCCTTGAGGTACTTCCAGTTTAAGCGATCGTAGGCTTTTGACAAATCTGACTTTATCATCATTCCTCTCTGATTTTTCTATTTTAGAGAATGAATCACTTCCTAGGTTATTACTAGTCCATCAAGGATTTGCCTTCCCTCCACAAAACCGGTTTGCTCCAGTGAGATTATGCTGGGGAGGATGGGTTTTAATATTTTAGCTATCAGAGTGGAAATTATTTAATATATTACATTATAGAGGGCAATTGGTCAAAAACCTTGGGCAGTTTCCGAATTAGCGTTTTTAGGGATCAGGGTAAGGAAAGTAGAATTGAGACCCGACCATACCTTTTGTTTTATGCGGGATTCCTCTACTACCTCCATAATCTCTTGGCCAAGAAAATGCCATCCTACTTGACAAAACTCTGCTGTGTATCTATCCGGTCTTGGCAATTTGTTTTTCTTCATACTCTTCACAATTTCCTCCACTTCCTCTAGAGTGGCTGCTCTCATCAAAGCCATATTTTGTTCCTCTGTTATTGTTCTAGGGATCTCTTTACCGATGATGTCTGTAGCCACTTCTCTGTCTACTTGTGGTTCTATTAATATGTCCTTATGGTATCCCACCAAAGTTTTCTCAATTCCTTCATGTTCTATTATCCTTTCTCCTTCTTCATTTTTGAAAGAAAAAATCATGTTCCTTTGCCTATGCTGAATCATGGCTTGGTGAAAGAACTTAGTGTTTCTTTCCCCTTCGCGTAACCAATTTATCCTGGATTTTTGTTTCCATAGGATCTCCTCCTGTTTCCTCCGCTCCTCAACTTGGCTCAATATATTTCCTTCTTCTTTAATTCTTTCCTTGTTTCTTCCTTCTGTAATAATTTTTTGTTGTATATCTTCCATTTCTTTCTCTAGCTTTTGTTTTTCCATCATTATATTCCCAAACTCGTCCTTGTTCCATTTTTTAATTTTCCCTTTGAGTTCTTTGAGTTTTAATTGAAAAGTATGCATCTTTCCTTTTCCTTTTTGAGTACTCTGATTCCACCATTCCTCTACCTAAGAATTGGGGGTTCCTAAGCCAGAAAGCCTCAAACCTGAAGGGTCTTTTGTGGGATTTTTTCTTAATGTCTATTTCCAACCTAATTGGCCAATGGTCTGAGCCCATCGCTGGCATGATTTTGGCTTCAAAAAATACATCCCAGTTCATTATTTGTTCTTCTATAAGGAATCGATCTAATCTAGAAGCTATTTGATTTCTTCCTCCCCTTCGGTTATTCCAAGTGTGCATGTCGTTAATTGTTGGAATGTCTATCAGCCTTTGTTCTGTAATCATCTCATTGAACTCCTCCATGTTTTGATCCAGTCTTCTTATTCCACCTCTCTTTCCTTCTGTTGTTCTTATCATGTTAAAGTCGCCCCTACTATCCATGGAATTCCAGGAAAGATCCTTCTTGTGGACTGTAGGTTCTTAAGAAAGTTTTTCCGGTCCCTCGGTATGTGCAGTCCGTAGACTCCTGAGATGAGGATCGACTGCGCTGATCCTATCATTCTGAATAAGCCTGTGAGGATTCTGGGAGAGCTTATCCAATTTTCAAACATTACCTCTTAAGGATTCCAAAGGATAGCAAGACCCCTTGCTATGCCACTCGCATCCTGACCCATCACCTCATATTCTATTTTTTGATTTTTTATTATCCCTTCTAATTGTTGGAAGCTAATTTTCGTCTCTTGAATTATCATTATGCTTGGCTTATCTTTCTTTATCCTCTCCTTTAGATACCTCTGCTTTCCTTTGTTGTTGAGTCCACTAATGTTCCAGCTTGTGATTATCATCTTATAACTTTTTGGATGCTTGTTGAAATACCTCTTAAAGAGGTATAACCCTGCCTGAGTTGACCAATATCTCTCCAACCGTTGTTATGGTTTCATTCATTGTCCTTCTTCCTCATTTCCTACCTCCTTTGCTAGTATTGTCCATTCCCAGACTTTGGATTCCTTGAGTTCCTGTTTGATCTGTCTCATTTTCTGAAATAATTCCTTTCTTTTCCTTGTATTTCTAGAATGTTTCTTTACACAATTGCTTTTGGGTTTCTGGGATAAACCTTTCATCAAGATTCTTCGACTCCTGTAATAGTCTTTTCATGATTCTTTCCTCGTCGTTCCCCTTGTCCTTTTGTGTATATATCTCCCTCTGGGTTTGTTCTGTTGTCACCTCCATACTCTCCTCCACTCCTTCTCTTGCCTTATTATTCTGGTTTAGGTACTTAATAATTTCCATGGGCTCCTCCACGTTTTCTTCCTTTCTAGGCTCCTCTTCTTCCTCCTGTAAGACCTGAATTTTTTTTTGGCATTCTACTGTTACTAGTTTTGTGGATTGTTGCATCCTTGTTATTTCCTTTCCTGACCTCTTTTTCCTCTGGACTCCTTGGAAGCCCGTTTCCCCTTCATTCATCCATTCTGACCCCCTTTTCTCTTCTTCCTGTTTCCTTGTTGTTTCCTCTTCTTTATTCAGTGGGCATTGTTTGAAGAGGTGTCCATATTCATGGCATCTTCTACATCTAAAGGGTATATGTTTGTAGTCCATTGGTTGCTGCCATATTTCATCATGATACTCAAGCTCTATGTACTTTGGTAGTGGTTCTGCTTTATTCATATAGACGCATATCCTTGCATAGGATGTATATTTCCCTCTTTTTGTTGACTCTACAACTTTAACAAAAGTCTCGACTGTATTGCCTATACCTTCCAGGATATCAGGGCCCCAGAAATCCATTGGTAAGCCAAATAGGCTTACCCAGATGGGTGCTGCTAGCATTTTTTCATGGTTTAGGTTGTATCTGTCCTCCCAGTTCCTCGTAAATAGGTGAGCATAATTCATAAAATATGGTCCTCCTTCAAAGGTTCTTTCCTTATCCTCCAGATTTGCAAATATCACTGTAAAGAAACACTTTGCCCCTAGCTTTAGGTCTATATGCCCTTTCGGCTTCCATCTTTGTTGTATCCACTTAGCTAGGTCTCTTTCTATTGGCCAAAAACCTACAAACTTGCATATCAAGGCGCGGTCTCTCATATAACTTCTATAAGTCTTCAAGTTTATTGTTGGGTATTACATACCTTGGTTTTTTCTGGGCTTTGGGAAGGCATTCGCCTCCAAGCTTTGTTTGCCACCGATTTCCTAGTACTGGCGCATCGTTGCCTTTCTCCTTTGGGTTTCTCTGCATCCCAAACCCACTTGATTCTCTCTCCACCATATTTTTGTAGGAGGGGATCTCTCCCCTCCCCATCACCCCTTCCATGGTGTTCTTCAGTCCTATATTGAAGTTTTAGCCCTCCTCTTTTGTTTCCGTCTCCACAGATTCTTTTGCGAATAAAGTATTCTCCCTTCTGCCCTTGTCGCCATCGCTGATCCCCTTCCAACCCTGTCTCTGTTAACCCTAGGTTTTCCAAACCATTGCTCGACCTTCCTCGCTCCAGGCTTCCATCATCAACTGATCATAAAGTGCAATATCTAAGAATCACTATTATCTACTTTCCAGACTTTGACTAACATACGTTGTTGATTCAATGACACTCTCAATATTGTTTACTCCTATATTTCTAATTTCTATGTGCAATGACCACATGTATCTGCAATTAATATTATTTCTATGTGTGTGGAGCTTTACTGTTGATACCTCTTTATCAATGTCTAAAGCTTTGATTGTGAAAAAAAATACTGGAGCTAATAATAAAATATTTTAAACTATTAATGTAATGGGTAAACGATGTGAAATTATCCCAAATTTGTGCGGAGTGTAGAGCATCCATTTATATCATTCACACACTCGGTGGGCTACTACTAGCCTAAGGCATGCCAGATGAATTTGGATGTGGCCTCCATTGTTTGCACTATGTAGCTCCTCCTTTTTCATTTTTGAATTTCTTCATGTTGTCATTAGGATTGTCTTAAATATTGACCATGATATCCACAGTGTGGGTTCCTTCCATGACCATTGCCTATAAATGTAGTGAATAATATGAATTGTGACACATTACATTGAATGATTGATATTAAGTACTTTTAGTTCTTTAAAAAATAGTATTATGCGGAAGGAAAGTGTGCCAAAGAATTTTGCCAGATGGTGATGAACAGAACTTATCAATAATTCCCAAATGATGTTTCAAGCTCCCACATAATAAAACTAGAATGAATTTTTCCCCATTTGAATCACTCTCTTCCTTTTCTTCGTTGAGTAATCATTACTCTATTTTGGTAGTAGAGTAGTCTTACAACACATATCTAGAAAATGAATTGCATAGAGCTCTGAATCTGTGCAAAATAGAGAATTTGTGTAGGATGTCGAAGCATAGATGAACACAACATTGACTTTGAAATATGCCTAAATGACAACTCTAAATATTGTATGAAGGCATAAAATGTTGAACATAAAGCAATCAAAGCTAATATAGATTGGAGATACTATCACAAGCTACATTGAAAATCAAATATCTATTTTGGAATATATCAATTGACTGTGATGGCTTTCTCTTTTCACAAAGTGAAATTTATCCACATAAGCATTTGCTAGTAGTTGCACGTAGACATAACTCCTTTATTTGGAGAAATATAGGGCATATAGTGAAGGTATTTTATTAAATGATTTCTCCACAATATTTACATGTTCTTGTGAGTTATATAAGACAGTTAGCATTATTATTTAGTTTTGTTCATCATCAAGATAAATGCCAACAAGAAGATCATAATGCAAGCACAAGAACACCAGATGTAGGTTGTTGGCCAGGGCCAAAACCTCTCCTAGAGAGGAAAGCCTGCAAAATCTTTTCTTGCATAATTTGTTCAACGAAGACATCCAAGACCATGAATTTAACCCAAGACCAAGCCTTCCAAGCGATGAGTGAGCCAGAACCAAAATAAATTCTCTACAATAATGGTGACTGAAGAAACCCGAGTTCCTCCTATATATCCATGCATTCAAGCAATGCAAATGCAATTTTCCCTTCTTCGCTTGCCTCCACAAAAGTGAGTGTTACTTCCTTGAACTTTATGGGACTATATCTCTTCTTCTTCTTCATATAGGTCAGATGGATATTCACTTGGTTTATATCTCATAATTTGGATAGTGAGTTCATTTTATAAGTTTTTAAGGAGGTGAATTAAGCCTCTATATGTTGACATGAAGAAGGTTGGTCAACCCATCACTTGGAGGATTCTAGACATAAAATTATACATTAAATATTTTTCCCTTTTCTTACATGAGCCCTCCAAGGGATAGCACATCATGAATTTGACTCTTGACTTGTCAAAAAAATCCCTAGAGAACACAATGGGTGCTTTGACCTAGGGACACAACACAGTGGGAAAGAAACCCATTTCAATGAAATTATTTCTGTTTTGGAAAATACATTTTCTTTTGTATTCTTCTGAAAATTACATTAATGGTTACATGAAGTGTTGACTCAAGAACAATTATGAATACTGATAGTAGTCACATTTCAATTCTCCCTCATAACTAGGGAGGTATTAATAATTGACCATAGGTGAAAGGAAAATACTTCCATAGAATTAGTCTCATAAGAAGAGTTAGACTGGGAAGCCATCCCATAAGTTATTTCATCAGCTTATATCAGTGCATCTCAAAATATCAACCAACATTATCACATAAGAAGGTCTTAACTAACAAATCTATCTCTCCACAAGATGAGAGTACAATCCTAGCGAGACCAATGATTGATAAAAAGAATCATCATTATCTCTCAAGGAACATACACCACCCGAGTGTTCACAGGGTATGTCCTTTCAGGACAATTCCTATCTTGGAATAACACATCCTCAAGGAACTTCCTCTTCAATTACTCTTACCTATTGGATGCCCTACCACATTGTCAAAGAGTAGTGTAATCAATCGTAGGTTTTTACCCAATCCTCCATTCTTTCTTCACAAAATGAATACAAGAATGATGTGTGTACCTCTCCCTCTCAACTAGGGAAGATATGCTCATTCCTATAAAAGGAATATACACAATCTCCCTCTTATCAAGGAATTGTTCAAGCTCCTTCTTAACTAGGGACTTTTTACAATTAGTAACCATATGCTCTTTAGTGGAGATTAGGGTGCTATCATACTCTTGTAGGGCTCCTCCTTTCGATGTCATGAACTTTATCTTCTTCATTATGGAGCCTTCATCTTCTATATCTTCTTCGTAGCACATCGACCATCCATCATTTTCATTCAAAGAACCACATGATTGAACCAAACCTCATTCCCTCTTTCTTTTCATCGGAAAGTGATCTTCTAGTCCACACCTAGATTTCCTTAATATAGCTACCTATTTCAAGTCATGTTTATTTCATTAGAGGAATTTTTTCCCTAAAAGTGGCCTCATAAAGAAAAATAATAAAATAATAGTTAAACTAATAAAATAAGAGTTATGAATTTTGGAGGGAAAAGAAGAAAACTATTTTTTTTAATTGTATTTTTGGGTTATCTCCTTATAGGTTTACTCAAATTTAGAGCATAGATACTCATTGAATGTGGAATTAAAATCCACATCTAATGAGTACTAATTATTCATATTTTTTTAGAAGACCGACATTGATAAAAATTGAAGATACATTAAAATGCATGTTCAGCATGTGCCTTTAATGTATCTTCATTTTTCTTTATCTATGTGGGTCTTCTCACAATTATACATACTAGGTACTCGTTGGATGTGGAATTTTATTCCACATTCAACAATTTTATGCACTTAAAATTTGTGTAAACCCATAAGGATATAAACAAAAATATAATTAAAAAAGTAGTTTTTCTTATTTTCACTCTAAAATATTTACATGTACCTTCTTTAAATTTAAAGGATTTTGATTGTTTTACTATAATGACATGGAATTGACATGAAACTTTCATGGGAAATTTTAGGTTAAAATTTCCTCTAATGTAGGATGTTTTGTCCAATCCCATGAGTACTAGTAGTAAGTGACATCTACAACTCTCTTTTGGTATCCTCATTTTAACCAAAGCATATGACTTCAAAAATGAAGATGAACATAAAATCAAATTTACCTTCTTATGATGGCCTTTTGTCATGACATCAACATCCCGCATATGTATGATCCCATCTCCAAGGCACATATTACCAAGGCTTTTCTTGTTCCAAAATACCTATTAAGGTCTTCATGCCTTCTTCTTGATAATTTTATCAGAGTCTTTATATCGTTTCCATGGAGATGTCATATCTAATCTTGGATGTTGATCACTTATCTTATCTTACATGACTATAGTTGCATTTTTCAAAAAAAAATCTTCCTTTCTTCACATATTTTCCCCTAAGAACTTCTATGCATAGTGTCTTCATCTTGTCATCGACCTCATATTCCATATGAGGACATATTTTTTTGGTTTCATCTTATTAATATGTGAACTAGTTCATCTTCTATGCCTTCATGAATACTTCTAAAGGAAAATATAATTCTTTAATGATAAATTTCTCCATATAATAGGATCGAGCAACATATCATGTATCCATCAATTTCATGGTCTTCAATTTTCATCATATCGTTTCGTGGAACATATCTCCGCCACTCATCTAGACTTGTTCCTCATTTCTAGGATGATGCCAATCATGTTGCAAATCAAACCAACAAAATTCTTATGAGGCCTACTCAACAACAATTATATCATCATAGTCATTCTTCCCAAGGTGAATAACTCACTTTATGTCATCATAAATGACAATCCATAAATGATCCTTGCATATAGAAAATCTTCATATTAGGTTTATAAATTCTTTCGTATGTTGTTTTTGACTTTACTAGGCATCCACAATTGCACAATTATATCATGAATCTATCATATCTCCCAAATATCCAAGGGTCCTTACAGTTCCCTCCTTCCATCAGGCTTCCAAAATAGAGTATCATCCCATCCTCCTTCCTTTGCTTCCTATATTTGCAACATTTATTGACAAGTACCCTCAAGTAAAGTATACAATAACAAAAGCATGATATCTAACTATCAACCTACGGCTACCATGAGGCTTAGAGGTTGAATTCCTATGGTTCTCAAGTGTCAACCCTAGACCAATAGTTTCATATATTACTTATAAACCTTATCCATTCCTACTAAACACGAGCCCTATATTTTGCAAAAATGCTAAAGATTGAGGGTTAGGGTTCCATTGAGGCAACATATACATGATTTTCATATGACTAAGGTATGCAAATTTTCATATATTAATAACCATATTAATAGTTTTAACAATAAATACTAGTACCACTAAGTCCACAATAGTTCATCTTTTACCCTTAACAAAAATATACCATACATACCTATAGTGACTTGTAATTTGGGATGCCATGATTTCTTCATCGTATTCCCTTAAGGTGTTCATCTCACTATTTTTCTTTGCTCATCTTTTCCCAGGAACTTCTAATGACTCTCAACTTATATTTTACTACTATCAAGAGATGCCTTTCATAACATTGAGACCTACTTCTAGACTTATACTTATGGTGCCACAACCATAATAATTTGGCATTACCTACTACTTGTGGCTTTTCTTATCTCTAAATTTCTCCAAGGTAAATTACTGGACCCTTGAATTAGGACTTCCAAGATCATGCTAATGATCCCAATGCTAAACTTCTAGAATGATACATATAGTACCATTGCTATTTAAAAAATAGATGTACCTTATTAATACTACCACATGTTAGCTTACTAACGTCTAGTGGGATCAAACTATACTCATATATATCTACCAATCTTATCACTATTAATTACACATATTCTTTCTAACTTAGTCATGTCAACAAGTTATGAGGAATGGTGGTTATCCTTTCAATATATGTTTAGAGAAAATTAAGGTAGGAATCCATTGAAGAATTAATCTTGTAACCATCCTTGAAGGAGTTCTTGGCTCCTCCCTATGATAATAACCTCTAATTCATATCTTCTAGAGCTTCTTAACCTCCCACATATATTCTTTAAAATTTTGATCTTATTGTTTGGGTAATCATATACAGATATAGAGAATAGATATTACTTCTACTTAGGATGTACACGAAAATATATTAGATGATAGACCTAATGTGACTTCTCCATTATACACAAAAACATAATAGGAGTCTCAGCTCCTTGTCTTCTAATTTCTGAAAAAAATATGTTGAGAGGAGAATGGGGCTACTTCTTTGCATGCTAATTCAGAATCTAATGCAGAGTGACTTAGACCTCAAGCTCAAGTAAAGAGAATATTTTTCAATAATGAGACTATGCCATAGAAATTTCGAATCATGTAAAGGAGATTTCACTCCCTTCTAGGGTTGATATGGTTGCCAATAAGAAGACCTTTAGTGCCTAAAAAATTGATCTGTCTCTTCACAAAATTGGTGATCTTGTTTTTAACCTTTGCTCCGATGTTAAGAGGTTGTAGCCTATAATAACCTTGAAGATAATCCTTTAGAATTTCCAAGAAAATTCTCTGTATATTCTTGTTATCATAGATTAGGTTTGCTTCATATTACCATAGATTAGGGCTATAAGGATGGCTTTAAAGGTTGTCTTCTTCTTTTCAAAAAGTGCAGATTTGAGAGTGCTATATGGTGATTCCTTTAGGTCTCCTTGACCAAAGCTATTATTCCCTCAAACAATCTCGCTCTCAATCTAAGTAATGTGACTTTGTTTCTACAATAAGGGCATGAAAAATTGCCTCGAACACTAAAATCTATGCCTCCTCAAATTTGGCCTACGGTCAATGGCTTCCTTGAAGTATATTGAAGCCTAACTTCATCATGTTTTTTCCCTCTCATCAAAGCCCTAACTTTGATATCATGTCTAGAAATCAAAGGCATACAGTCAAGATATTTTATTAAATTATTTGTCTACAACATTAACACTTTCTTGTGAATTAGATTAGAGAATTAGAATTATTATTTTATTTTTTCCAATTTCAAGATAAATTCCAAAAATAACATTACAATGCAAGCATAACAAGACCAGTTGTAGGCTTCTGGTGAGGGCCAAAACCTCTCCTAGAGACAGAAACCCAAAAAATATATTCTATATAATTTGTTCAATGAAGACTTCCAAAACCATGAATTTAACCCAAGAATAAGCCTTCGAAGTGATCATCGAGCTAGAACCAAAATTAATTCTTTGAAAAAATGGTGACTGAAGAAACCATAGTTCCTCCAATAGATTTTCACATGTGAGAAAATCAAACAGAAGTTTTTCTTCTTTGCATGCCTTTGTAGAATTCATTCTTCTCTCCTTGAGATTCGCTAGACCAAATATGTTCTTCCTTTTCGTATAGATTAGATGGATCTTCACTTGTTGTATATCTCTTAATGTGGATAGGAATTTCCTTTTAGAGGCTTTTAAGGAGGTAAATTAAGCCTCTCTATGCCAACATGAATAAGCCCAACATACGCATCACTTATACGCTTCGAGACATGACATTATACATTAAATATTTTTCCTTTTTTTTACATGGGACTTCCAAGGGCTAGTACATCATGACTTTTATTATTTTCTTGTCAAGAATACCCCTAGAGAACACAATCAGTGCTTAAGAAACCCATTTAAATGAACTTGTTTTTGTTTTTACAAATAAATTTTCTTTTCTTTTCTTTTTTAAAGTACATTAATGGTTACATCAAGTCATGAATTAAGAAAAATTATGACGACCAATACTAGTTACATTTTAATTCCTTACTTGTCAGTAAAAGGCATTTCTTTGGCTAATTTTTAAACTCCTTTTTTATTTAGAACTTTTGAAGATATAACTGTATAGTGGAATAGTTACTGAAATTGAGAAAAATTAAATTACTATTCATAATTAAGAATGTGTGAGAGATGAAGTATGGCTGGAAAATGAAGGTGCAGAAGTGACAGTGAGTAATCTCAGGCAATAGTACACTTATTTTTTTACATAGTCTAGCATAAGAAAAAATGATAACCATATTTTTGAAACTGTAGAAAAACAAACCGATACATTAATATGCAAAGTAACAAAATGATAGATCGATGGATATTTTTTTTAATTGTCATGATAATTATCTAGATAGGTTGTTATCTAGTGTTTTAATCATCCCAATGCCTTCATTGCAATATTGACGGTGCATAGGCAACCAAAGTGATAGTAAGAAATTTAAAGCAACATGTATCCAAATACAAATCTATTACCATAATTTCTATTATAACGACAGTTAAATTGAAAGGAAACAACCAACATTATTCTTGAATCACAAATTAATGGTTTTCATTATTATCTAGATACACTATTATTTTGTCTATATTTTCAATCGTCCTAGTGCTTTCAATGCAATATTGATGATGCAAATCCATTGGAAGTGACAATAAGAAATTTGAAGAAATTTTTATGCAAATATGAAAGAATAAACATAATTGGAAAAAATATTGAATTTTTATAGTTGTAAGCCCTCATTAGGGTACTCACTCCCAAAAGTAAGAAGAAGAAGAAGAAGAAGAAGCACACAAATGAAAATTGTGACTAACTGAAAATCCTTGTTCTAGCAAGAATTGATATAATTTTCAGATGTGGCACATGTATGCTTTCCTTTTCCAATTGAGTTAAAATATATCTCACACACTTCACACACATAAGTGTATTAATGTGGATTTGAAAATACTAATGATAAAGCTAGTGTAATAACTGTATATCAGAAATGGAAAATCATGTCAATCTACTAGAGCTATAAAAAATTAGCCAATGGAATCAACCCAACAAAGCAACTGATACATTAGTATAATAAAATGGTCTGCAATTACAAAAAGGAAAGTAGCACAACATTCACACCAGGAATCGATAAAGCCACAATATTAACTCAAATAAAATTTAAAGGAATAGTTGCAACGAAGAAGAGTGTATATTGTCCAATTGCGCCAAGATGCTCCAAAGAGAAGCCTTACAATTACCACAAAGACCTAATCGATCATTTTATGTGCTTCCAATATGGGAAAATGATGCACTCCCAAAGAACTATAAATATTATCGATATTTAAACAAAATTAGTGATGTTTCTTATCTCATGTTTATTATTAAAGTCCTTATTCCAATAAATCAATATTGCTTATTTAAAATAAAACAATAATGTTTCTTATTCAATGTTTATTAGAATTTTTGTATCCCCAATGCAACCTGTATGCACACTGAAATCTATTTGCAGGAAACCTTCTACTTAAGCACAAATGTGACTCAACAACTCTTGTAGACTAAGTGTGGTTTCTGCACTCTACTAAAATCAGCTTCTTCTGTACTAAATACTTTCCTAATCAATTGATTGAAGGCATAGTGAAATCTTTGTTTATGGCTATATTTGTGTAAATATTCATAATTTCAAAACTATAAACGAAATCCATTATGTACAGGAAACTTTCAAGCATTCATCATGCGGGCCTTCGTGCTATGCACAATCACAATCACAAATGTTTCACATAATTCATTAAAACTTACACTCATAAATAAGTTCTTAAATCATGAAATTTAGGAAAAAAAATTTGTTCATGTCAATGCCTATAAAAACATGGGTGCCCACAACCATGTTATTAGCTCACTTTAGGAGGAACTACTAAAGCGCAACAAAAAATCTGCAAAATAAAATTTGTCCAAAGCATGAAAATTGAATCATATATTTATAGTAAAAAATGAAAATTGGAAAAAACCTCTATTATCAAGCACATTACCCATCCTTCACATAGTAAAACCTTCTGAAAAGAAAAGATTCACAAAAGGAAACATATTAATAATAATTCCAAATGTGTTCATAGTTAAATTAATTACGTATTGATGACATTAGTTTCCTTTTGCACTATCATTTTCTATCCCATACACCATCCTCCACATGTCCTTTGGATAATGAACATTTACATTTTTTCGAATCAAAAATGACATTAGCGACAAAGACAAAGGCTTAAAATCAAGGAAAGTTAGATCGATGATATATTTACATTACTATAGTGGCTCCACAAACATAGAGCCATATTTTATAGCTAGAATTCACAAATTTTATTAGAAAGTGTAATACATATTGAAGTTTATGGAGTGTGGTCCTAGAGCTACAGATCAAGATCTCAATACTTAGCTAGAATAACCAAGCTATGTAATTTCAAATCGACTTGGTCTCAAAGCATGTTAAAATGATTCAATCTAAAGCACGAGTCACAAACCTTTCACATAATTCATGCACACTTGCACTCATAAACCATTTTTTTAATAAAAAGTTTACAAAAATTACTTTTGTTCATGTTGAAACCTACAAACAATGTTCGTCTCTAGTACTGTGTTATTAGCTCATTTTAGGAAAAGCTTTTGAAGTGCAAACACTAGTGGTTTTTCCGCATACCTGCATAATCAAATTCTTTTGTGCTAAAGACTTTGCTAATAAACTAATTAAATATCATGTTTTTATAATGAAATATTTCCAATTCTGTAACATTTTTATTTCCATAAAGTCCTTCACAATTATTATTATTATTATTATATATTATTGGTAATATTTTAACTTTAAATATTGCTCAATAATTTTCTAAACATTATAGTGAGCGTGGTGAAAACTCCACAAAATAAAATATGTCCAAAGCACAAAAATAGAGTTGAATATGTTATTGTAGAAAATTAAAATAGGGAAAGGCTCACATTCTTGCACACATTACCCATCCTCTCCACAGAAAAATCTTCACATAAGGAAAGCTTCATGAAAGGAAACATAGTAATCCTAATTTGAAATTTGTTAATAGTTAAACTAATTATGCATTGAGAACATAAATTCCACTCGACACCCTCATTTTCTCATCGATACCCCATCCTCTTCATGTCCTTTGGATAATAAAAATCTACATTGTGTGGACTCAAACCCAACATTTACAACAAAGACATTTTACTTAACACATTTTATTTCTTTATTAACACATTAAATTCACCCCATAACATCATAACATTATTCATATTGACATCATTATTTAGAAACATATGCAACTGTATAGAAATAAAAATATTATTGTCATCAATGTAGCGAAACATAAATGAACAATAGACGAAAAGAATTCACACATATAAACACCAAGATTGGTCTGAGACCAGGGCAAAAACCCACTACGGGGAAAACCTTTCGAATTCTTCTTCTTATTAGATCATCATTGAATGATTCAGTAAATGTCAATAGAATAATACATATCTTCAACCATAAACCTATCCAACAATGATCAACTAAACAATATCCATCAAATGAACCCATGAATGCTTATATTTGAAACCGTCATTCAAAACCATATAATGAATTGTTACTTCTTTTGATCAACTATCGAACTCTGTGGTGAACAAGCAAAAACATCATATAACTGAAAACCCAAACCCTAAGAGTCAGTCACATGCAGGACATATTGTGCATGTGACTAAAATGCTTTAGTTTTCACCTTCAACCTACAAGCCTACTACTATAGTTGAATTCTCCCTTTGCCAAGCCTCTGGGTATGACCTAGAAACCCTAGAACCATGTGTTGAGGGAAATGCTCCCCTAGGGCTTTTGGGTTGAAACCCTAGCAGACTGAAAGTTGTCTATACAGAGAAACACACACTCACATAGCCATTATGCTATTATAAGCAAATTCTATAATAAGAGGGGGTGTACCTTAGGTCCTACGTTTGAGAAGGTCCTTTAGGGTCCAAACCCTTCTTCAAGTTCCTTTTGCTCCTTTGTCCTGCAAAACAACCAATTCCAAAGAACACAACAGTATATGGACAAAAACTTATAAAGAAAACATCTTCATGTTGTAAACAAAGGTAGTTAGTTATGAGCTTTAAATAACCATTCGCATATGAATTCCAACTTGAATATCATAAACATAAAGAGGATTTATATCCTGAACCAAGACGTGTTTCTTTTATTATAGACAAATAAAATTCAGAAAAGGACTAATTTCACCTGAATCACATTTCGCAAGCTCCAAGCAAAGCTTCCTTCTGGATCCTCTAGCCTCAAGCCTTTAGCAAACTCCTTCCATGACTTACTCCATGATGTCATAAGTAGTGGATGAACATCAACACACAAGGAAACAAGGGTTTCCTGTACAAATGGGGGAAGTGCAGAAGACACAAGGGTCTTCAGACCTGGTCAAGGGAAAAATCTCAGTATAATAACCATTCTCTCTCTTCTCTCCTCCTTTAGGCCTTCCCTTTGAGGTCTTTTTATACCTCTCCCAAAGTAGATTTTTAGTTGGGAGTTGGTTTGGAACAGTTGGGCCATGGGCACTAACAGGTGATCAGTAGGTAAAACCCGCGATCTCCGCTCGAAATTAAGGATTTATATATTTTTTAAAGTGTTTTAATTCATATACATTGGTTGGGTATATGCCTACCTGTGTATACACATGTTTAACTCAGGGAAATGTCGTGTATAACGGATAAAACGTTGTTTCTTAAATTTTGGACCAGGTATGGAAGGAGGGGCTGCCCTAGGCCATGAGTGCAGCATCACAAACCATAAGAGTGAGATTTGGAGCTATAACAGATGCCCCCTAATACATGAGGTCAGAAGGGGTACATGATGGCTTAAATGTATTAAGCAAGTACATGGAAAGGAAATCTGTCAAAAACTAAGGAGGACTTCACCAGAATTCAGCCTACCAAGCCACAAAAGGAGATCAGAAAGAAACACTATCTAAGGCGGGCACACCCATGCTCAGAGAAAGAAAATCATGTCTGCATATCAAGTAGAAGTGGATCCACTAAGTATACAAGTATAAATGACTAGAAAAGAAATAATGGATCATCTGATCATGATCGAACAAGTACATGTCTGAATATCACATATAAGACTGTCAATGATGCTTAAAAATGCAACGGATCACTGATATCAAAGACTGATCCCAAAAGATACCGACTAGACATGATGAAAAAGGATGGTACTACACTACAAACTCAGGTGCCAGCATATAGAATGTCACCATGACTGACTGCAACATATAAGGTGGAGTGGTATCAACAAGTAGCAACAAGAGCAACTGTCAAGTGAACCAATGAATGCTGATACAACCTGAGGTCTTCACCGACCGCCGTGGTACATTTCTACACCATGGGAATAAATGATCTAAAGTCGACCATGTGAGAAATTATTTGATTACCAGTCATTGATGTATACCATTAACAAATGCGAGACTACTCACCGATAATGATAATGAGCGTCAAGGTACCGAGTACAATCCAACAAGTGTGAATAGATGAGCTGGAGTCGAACACCTATAAGAATCTATCGATCAGGAGACAATGATGGTTTCCCACTATTGGTAGTGAAAGATCTTCCACTAATGACTGCAAACCCCAAGGTACTGCCAAATGGACTCTAGATCTTTGCCCAAGAGCAATGAGTCAGAGTCGATAGGGAAAGATCCGCTAGAAGGAAGGCATTAAGGCATCCTTCATCAATCGAGCGTGAGTGTAACCCGTAGGCCAATAATGTGGAAGGAATCGGACGAAAGAAATGTAGTAACCCAACTGAATTACGTTTCTGGTGTACACAACATGTGGCTAGCGCATGACAGAAACCCTCTGAACCAACCAATAATGAAAGCTGACACAGAGGCAAGGTATCCACCAATAGGGTCAAACGGAAACCAAGGTACTGCACGAATCCTAATGTGTGAAAATGTAAGCTGATGTCGAACATAAGGGAAACCACTCAATCAAAGACCCATGATATTGATCGATGCTGAGCATAAGGTGATCTATCAATAATGAAAATAGGGCTAGGGTGTAGCTCTAGGCCTGTCCTCAAATCAAGATGTCGTCGTCGATAAGGATAATACCTACCAGCAAGAAGTCAATGGAGACCTTCTCAAACTGGCACGAGTAAAGGACCAATATAGCTGATGTGATAATAGACATGACACTGACAACCAGAGATGGCTGACTGAAAAATGAGTCAAGGGACACCACAGAGAGGCCGACTCAGGCTAACTTCCCTTGAACAAAAGCACGACTCAATGTGACTATGTGGCAACATATGATGACTCTGTATAAGTTCGTCATGCAGGAGGCACGAACGAACTCTCCATATGATTGGAAGAGATAAGAAATCGGTGGAGAACTAACTGAATAACAAGGTTGAGGCATACCTAAGTCAAACTAAATCCGACCCAAATGGAGGAGACTTTGCTTTTAGTGCTTTGTTCAAGGGCGACATGATGGAATCTAGCTGTCAACAATAAATGGAAATAGTCCCGTTCCCGCTCTTTTTTGGAATATTTAATTTTTTGTCTTTTTCTATAAAGCTTGAAAAATAAATAAAAGAATTCTATGGTATAGTGGAAAGAACGAGTGTTGGTGAAACAGATGATCTAGTTCCTGGGAATGGAACATTCCTATGCTCAATGCAGGGAGGTGAAAACTAGTTAGTGACACTCAAAGGTGCGTTCCTTCCATGGGTCAAGGTGTGTCAAGTTGCAGAAGTCAAAGGTATGCAAGGTTGATTTTGCAGTCGTCATGGTCAAAAGCTGGTTTAAACATGAGTCCAAGTGAAGCCAGCTCTAGGCCAAAAGGTGCAAGTGGTCAACATGCAATGCAATAGTACAACTCAACACAAAGGAGCCTCTAAGGTATAAGGCCAGAACAAAGTGGAGAAGCTAAGAGGAATGAGTCTTCAACGCATAAGTCATGGCAGGATTACAGAGGACTCCAGAGCCTACTCAAATCAGAGTAGCATGGGCAAAAAATGTCAGTGAGGTGCTAACTATGATGCCCATGTAATGGATGGCTCTACCATCGTGTCATGATTTCAACAATCGACGAGTGAAGATGGCTTATGAACAATAACACAATGGGGTTGACCCTATGGCAGATGTATTGATGAATGAACGCTAGTATGCACAATGCAACGGAAAAATGGTGTCGCTAACCTATATGCCAATGAGAAAATGATACCTGCCATAATGACCCTCAAAATCGATTAACTCATATGACCCTTTTTCTAAAACTCATTTAATAATGAAAGGACCATACCACATAGACTTGCCTGCCCCCAAGGTGTCTTTATCTTGGTCATAGACCAAGACAAGGTCACCTTCAAAAAGGACTCGAGGACGGACAGATTTATCATACTACATTTTAACCCTTTTCTTATGAGCCTCATTCATTGTGGTGGCATGTCGATGCTGCTCATCGAGATGTTCCAAGTGAAGGAGGTGCTCCTCGAGACTCGAAGTCTCTGGAAGGAGCTCAACAACTAACTTAAGATATAGAATTTCACATTCAACCAGAAAGATACACTCCATCCCATAAACCAACTGAAAAGGTGTAAAACCAGTAGCAGTCTTCACAGAGGTCCGGTATGCCCAAAGAGCCGAATACAACATAACTTTCCAATTGGACCGATTTTTGTCCATTGTCCATTGGAGGAGTGTCTTAAGAGTTTTATTGTCTGCCTCGACCTGTCCATTGGCCTGAGGATAATAAGGAGACGAATGCTCCTGCCGGAAACCCAATTTGAGAGCCAATTCAGACATCAATTGATTCTAGAAATGACTGCCATGATCAGTGATAATATCTCTCAGGATACCGAATCTTGAGATAACCTGATTGGAAAGGAACAATGCTGCTATGTCACTATCATTTTTTTAAGTGGGCATGGCCTTGGCCCACTTCGTAAAGTAGTCTACAACCACGATAATGTACCTGTGGTTCGTCGCTGAAGGCATATTACAAGTTATAAAATCAATACCCCACTTAGTAAAAGGACCGACGGTGACAATGGGAAAAATAGGAGGTGGATGAGCACACATCTTTTGAGTAAAGATTTGACAGGGGTGACAACGTTTGACCACTTCCACACAGTCTTTAAAGAGTGAAGGCCAAAAATAGTCAGCACGTAAGATGCGCTGAGCTGTATCAAGCCCTGATAGATGACCACCACAAGCTCCATTGTGGCAGTCATTTAGCATTGACTCTGCTTCCTCTAAGGTTAAACAGTGCCGAAGGATTGAATCAACCCCTCAACGGTATAAGGCATCACCAATGATAACATAATTTTTAGCCAGGTAACGTAATTTTCGACGTTCATCCTTGGAGAAAGTAGAGGGAAACTTCGAAGTCTAGAGATAGACAATGATATCTCCATACCAAGAGTTGAGTGAAGAGATGAGGAATAAATGTTCGTCGGGAAAACTTTCCTCATAAACAGTATCCTCTCCACAAGGCAGCTCAGAAATTAGCTCAGCGAAAACTATGGATTTCTTAGACTTGGCAGACAAGAACTCGAGATCAAATTCTTGCAAGATGACTATCCATCTATTATATTTTCCCCCAATCACTCGCCTATTGAGGACAAATTGAAATGGATTGACCACCACTAAGACAAAAGTTTTGTGCAATAGGATATAATGACAGAGCCGCTGGACAACATGGACAGCTACCAAGGCCAACTTCGCAACTGGAGAATAGCGAAGTTCAAGACCTATTAAGCCTTGGCTCAAATAGTACATCACATGCTCGGTGAGAGCATCGTCCTCCTGAACGAGAACCATACCAATGGTTGATTCTGCTGCATCGAGATATAAAAGAAAGTCTCTCCCATAATCTGGTGGACTCAAAAGTGGGGCAGTCACTAGTGCCTTTTTCAAAGCATCAAATGATCATTGCGCAAAGTCATCCCATACAAATGGAACTCCTTTCTGTAGAAAACGCATAAACCCTTTAGTGATCTCGGCATAGTTCGCTATAAATCGTCTTAAGAAATTAGCCTTCCCTTGAAGACTTTGAAGTTGTCGAATTGAGGACGGGGGAGGCAACTGAACTATTGCCTCAACCTTGAAGGGACCAACCTGAATCCTTTCATTTGACACAATGAACCCTAACAACCGACCAGACGTAACCGCGAAAACGCACTTGTTGGGATTCAACCGGATTTTATAAAAATGACATCGCTCGAAAACCATTCAAAGGTGACTAGGGTGATTAGTTCTCTTTCGAGAATGAGCAATGAGATCATCCAAGTATGCTTCAATGACATGTTTGATGTTGTGGAAAGCATATGACATGGCTCGTTGAAAAGTGGCTCCAGCATTTTTAAGACAAAAAGGCATCTTTCTATATGCAAAGGTAACCCAGGGAAATATAAAGGCTATCTTATGTTGATCTTCAGGACGGATATAAATTTGATTACAACCAGAAAAACTATCCATGAAGGAAAAAATCTCATTACCCTCACACTCGTCAATAATTTGATCAATGAATGGCGTGGGGTAATTATCTTTTGAACAAGCCTTGTTTAGGTCCCTAAAATCGATGCATACTCGGATTGTTCCTTGCTTTTTATCCACAGGGACTGGATTAGAAACCTAATCAGTAAGAGGAATAAGGTATATGAAACCCACCTTTAGCAGCTTCTCCACTTTAGCTTCGAAAGCTACTGCTTTCCTAGGGTTAATTGGCTGAAGCCTTTGACGAACTGGTTTGGCACTTTCATACATCTTGATCTCATGTTGAACTATAGATGGGTCAATGCCAGGCATTTCTTCATAAGACCAAGCAAATACATCTCAAAATTCCTTGAACAAGTCGGTGTAAATTTGAATTTCTTCAGGGGAACACTCAATTTTGATGAAGAGATTCTCGATCATGTTAGGGTCCCTAGAGATATTTATAGGTATTGTTTTTGAAATCACCAACATATTACCTTCGGCACGAACATGTGCTGGAGCCAAAGGATTTGACACCATACAAACATCACTAGTACAGAGCTCGGAGAATCTAGATTCTACCTCCTGCAATGGAGGAAGAAATATGAACGATGGTGTAAATCTTCCCAAGGTCGATCTATACCCATCATTTCTTCGAGGATTGCTTCTTCAGAAGGTTAAACTGAATCTAAGCAGTCCAAGGCAGAGGTAGAATCAAGGCTCCAAGCTGGGGCCACATCGCCATCTAACTCCTCTGCGCAAAAAGGAGTAGAATGGTCATCTGCAGAGTTGATGATAGACTGATATCTAAGCTCAGCTGCAGATATAGGGAATGCCATTCCATTCACTTTTCCTTCAACTAATGTGGTTGTAGGTGAAGGCAAGGTCCAAGGGTCTGAAAAATAATGAGTTTGGAAGAACTCTTCTCGAGGAGACTTCTTAGATGATGAAACGACATTGATTTTAGCAAAAGGAGAGGGAAGATCAAAGGTACCCATCAACGAGGAATACATCCCTACTCCTAAATTCTCAGTAGGCAGACGAAGAATATCCACTAAAGGAACAGTAGAGTCAAAGCTTGCTTGAGGATCGACTGGACAATAATCCAATTGATCAACCTTAATGATTTTCCCCTCACGAGGAAAGAAAATGACACGAAACATAGTTGAAACAACAATGTCCATTTCATATACCCAGTTCCTTCCTAAGAGGAGATTATAGTCTAGGTTAGCATCTATGACTTCTACTTCAATATTGACGACCTTCCCCCCAACACATATAGGAAAGGTCAGGATAATCACATGCGACTTATCAAAATGACTATCAAATGCAGTCAAGATGGTAGGTGAAGGAATAGCCAAAGGAAATCCAATAGCCTTCCAGCATGACATCGACATGACGCATGTGGAAGCTCCTTCATCAATAATGGTACGAAAAATGTTAATTTTCTGGTATGTAGACATTATTTGGAAAGCCATATGATGAGGGAGTCACTTTTTGACATTTAACATGTCGAAAGTGCGCACTAAAGAGTTAGTTGGATCAACTACCCCAATCACGAAACATAAAGCACTTCGCTAAGCCGGACATGGCTGGAGAACCTCTAAAGTGGACATGGCGCATGGACTCTGAGACAGATCCTAAACAATGGAGTAATTCTGGGCAGCCCTAGCATTAGGATTAATAGTCACGCATTTAGCGAAACCTTTCGGTATCCGTGGTATAGTCTCAACAGGGGGTCGCTCAATATGAAGGTCAGTATTTCCGGGAACAGTCTTGTCCTTGGAAGTTTTGGCATCACCATAATCACGTGACCAAGTAGCCACATGGACGTTAGAACCCACCATGAAAACATTCGATGATTTTTCCCCTTCCTAGTTGCCCCCTATGGAGGTTCCAGGGTTTGAACTCGCGCCAGCAAGTTGCTGCCCTTGGGGAAAAGCGTTGGTTAACACAACTTGAGAACTAGAAGTCCCTTGCTAACCTAACAAGCGTTGAGCCTCTTCAATCTTGTGGCAAAGATGAGTTAAATGGTCTCCACTGCACAACTTGCATGGAAACTTGACTTTCTTTTTAGACTCATTTTTACCACCACTAGCATTACTGCCGGATTTATTTGCGTCAGCCTTCCCATCCTAGTTCTTTTTCTTACCTCGTCCTTTCTTTTTCTCGTTGGAATTTTGATTTCCTTTGGGGTTATCAGATTGGATGGCATTAATCGAAGAGGTTTGGGAAGCCGGAGGGTTAAACGATGTGACTTGGTTGTTAGAAGAAGTTTGTAAAGACAACTGTTGCAATTGGTTTAGCAAGTTCATTGCATTCGTGTCTACCGACCCAATGATACCATCTGCGTGGGGACCTAGCTTCGACTTAGCTATGTCAACCTTAGACCTAGGAGCATCTGGCAAGTATCTTTGTAGGATCCCGGACTGAGAGTAGATCAATTCTAATTTCTGGGCCCTAAAAATGGCTTGCTCCTCAAAATAGACTCCAGACATGGAGACATCCTTGGAGATCTCAGGTTGTAAAGATTTCAAAAACTATTCAAGATGGTACTCCAGAGGGATTTTGGCTTTAATGAGCCTCTTTCTCCATCTCCATTCCTGAATATGGTCAAAAATGTGAGTTGCCTTATCTTGATGAAAAGTGGCCAGTACTTCAATTCCGGCGTCATAACAGACAAGCAACTGGAAATGATTTAAGAAAATATTGGCTAAGTTAGCGAAATATGTAAAGCTGCCCCCTTGCAACTCTATATACCATTTGGCCACATTACCAGTCAAGGTGTGTT
This sequence comes from Pinus taeda, assembly GCA_000404065.3. Taxonomy (NCBI): domain Eukaryota; kingdom Viridiplantae; phylum Streptophyta; class Pinopsida; order Pinales; family Pinaceae; genus Pinus; species Pinus taeda. Next base: position 46,571 of record APFE031648702.1, read on the forward strand.
GAAAAAGTCTCAACCTAATCGAGTCATCGATAACGGAGTTAGATGAGCACCACAAATGGAATGTGGTTACATGGTCGCATGGGTCCTCACCGCTCTTCCCTTCGAATTTTGGAATGTCCGAAGGGAGTTTGGTTGGGACCGGAGGCCAAGCTACATTGTACTTGATTGGATCATTTGTTAACTTAGTGAGATCTAGCAAGTTCAATGTTGCTAGAAATGGAAGCCTAGGAGGACCTTGGGGATTCCACCCAGACTGGGCGGAACTCCCAAAGTTCTGAAAAGATTGACCTAGATTTTGGAAGGCACCAGGTTGCCTGAAGTAACCAGTAGAACTGGCTGAACCAAAAGGAAAGCCTTGTGATCCAGCAAAATTCGGAGTTTGACCAACTCTGGTCGCAAAACCTCCATAACCAGCCAAGTTTCCTCCTAAAGGATTATAAGGAGTTGATAACCACTGATACAGATTCCAAGTCAAAGCTAAGGGAGGAATACTTTGAAATGAACCAACTGTGGTGTATGGCCTATTCCCTTGTTGGCCAAAAAACGGATTCCCATTTCCCACACCACTAACCCCAGGGTTAGTCCAACCTTGGAAAGGATTGTTGTTGTGTCCTATAGAAGAAAAAGGAATGGATCCTATCGTCAGGTTGGAATGTGGTATATGACCACTTCCGAAAGGAAAACCCTGGAATGAAGCCGATCCACCCATCGTGGACATGGCAGCACTAAACAGAACTGAAGGAATACCCTGTGAATGGGTGCCAAATGGGAAGAATCCATAACCAAAAGCATTGGTTTGGGAATTTCCACTCGTGGACGGAATGGAGGTAGACCCAACTAAAGATGTGCTAGCAAAAGATCCAAACAAAGAAGCAGAGGAGATGGAAATCATTCCTCCCCCTTGTACCGATGTTGGAGTCTGCATAGTTGTAGCACTTGTAGTAGAAGCCATGCTTCTAGTAGTGGTCATCGATGGTAAGCACGTAGTCTAACCTAGACTTGACGGTCTATGCGTTTGAGTCCCAACGTATTGTAAGACGTCTGGATGACTAGATGTTAGTGGAGAATTCAGAGCCGCTAACGACTCTGAGAGTTCTTCTACCTCTATGTTATTCTCTGCTTAAAAGAGAACTCGGGGAAGAACTGGAGTGTTCTTCTCTTGTTCCACGGAAGTGCCAAGCCTTGCTTAAATACTAATGCCCCCGAGAGGAGGATCAATCCCCGATGCGTCAACTGTCGTGGGACGAAACCCACCAGTAGTATTACCTCTACGCCTTCTAGGAGAAGGCTCTAAACTTGGTAGTGAAAGACCACGAAGTCTTCAAGATTGTCTAGGTGATCGGTCAGCCACTTTGAATTTCTTATTAAGATCTAACTAAAGACTCAGAAAATCGAGAGCTAGGCCAACTAAGAGCACAGATCACACACTATAAAGTCCCTAAAGATAAAAACCAGTCAAACAACTTCCAAGTATTTCCGCTCCGGGTTATTAGGACCAGACACCAAAATATGAGAAACTGAATTAAGGGGCCTTCCAAAGATAGTCTGGGATGATGAGGGCCTAATCTTATCAACGAAGCTAATAGAGGAAGTTACGCTCACCTCCTAACAATAGCCTACATCGGTGCAAGCCCCCAAGCTTCGCAAGGGTGCCCTCCAGTAGTACTGTCGAGAGTGATGCAACGTCGGCCTCAGGTGCCACGGGATTCCCCTCTGCAGCCACCTGTGTAGATCCCTAGGAGTAGCAACTGTGGATACCAACTCGTCGCAGAAGCTAGGCAGAACAGTTGTGAGGTAAGTTCAGACAAGTAGGAGAGGGGGTATCTCTCTTCCCTGTCTTCACAGACCCTTGTGCTTAACTCCCAGATCCAGAGCTTTCCTGGTCTTCCTAACACTATTGGATTTTCACTCGCTATTCAGATTCCTACGTTTGACATTTAAATGGCCTTAGAGAGTTAACTCTCCACTCGCCTAATCCAAGGCCCTAAAATCCTAAAACTTGTTGGTGTATATAACTTAAAAGAGAAAATTTAGTGAATTTTAGTTAGTGCTTGATTTTAAAATAGGTTGTTCTTTAAGTCACGGGATAATGGAAGTGAAACTAGTGGTGTTTTTTTTTTGATGCAAAAGAAATTAATAAAAACCGAACTACATGCACATTCACTTGTTTTCGTTTTTCGATGAAAATCAATTTCTACAGCATTCAAAGGAACTTCTAATAAAGAAAAATTTTCTTTTCTTTTCGTTAATTCACGCTTCACACTCACAAAAGTTAACAAAGCTATGTATGCCTAAAAATATATGCAAATCTATCCTAATGCAACAAATATATGCTGATGCAAAATAAAAATTGATAAGAAAGAAACTTTCATTTTTTGAGTTGTTTATGGAATATGAGATGCTACCATTCATTTCATCTAAACACTAAAAACAAGTTTCAAGACAAACATAAAGCACTTTCATTCACTAAAAGGAAACCGAATGAAAACCAAGTTCAAGAAAGCAAAATGAAGTTTTTCAAAAAGTTTTCTTCAAAGCAACAACAAAAGAGTCTTTTCAAAAATGCTCTCAACAAGACTGAAACTTTGTGATTGAAGAATAGGCAACAAACACTTTTGCAAGTTGACACCACACAATGGATGAAAACTCAACAAACATAAAATGTGTTTAAAGATTCTCTTAACAATCAAAAGCAACAATGAAAGCTTTGGCAACAAATACCAAAATTATTAAAAAGACAAATTCCAAGAAAGTATCAATCAACAACTTTCATGAAACAAAAAGTGGTTTTGTCAAGCAAAGAAAAAGTCACCAAAAGCAAGATTTAACACAAAGATTGAGACCAATCTTTCTGCCCTGATGAATCAGAGTAGCCAAGATTCTAGCAAGAAATCCTATGTGCTTCGGCAAAAAACGATGAAACTTGCAACAACAAAAACAAGACCAATACCCCTTACAATCAGAGAGAATTTGGAACAAGATGCTTGTTGTAAAAAAAACAACTGATACTGGAAAATGACTGTTTCAGACTGAACCAAACCACCATACAGACCTTCAGAGACAAAAATATTTACAAATCTTGAAGATTGCAAGATATACGCGACTGTACTTATGTACAGATTGCATGTATACGTGATTGATCCTAAGGAAACCTGCGTATACGTGGGTTAACTTTAGAAAAATTGCGTATATACGCTTCTATAACTAAGAAAAACAGTGTATATAAAATATTTCAAGAAAAATAAAAAACAAACTGAAGAAACTAGCAAAACTTAGAATTCAAGAACAGACCACACAGCAACAGCAAGCAAATAGGCAGTTGAGCCTTGATTGGCTTGAAAACACCCAAACTAGGAACAACAAGAGTGTTGTCCCCAGTGGAGTCGCCAATTTTGTTGAGGAAAATGTTCCCCTAGGGATTTTGGGTTGAAACCCTAGTAGACTGAAAGTTGTCTATACAGAGAAACACACATTCACACAGCCATTATGCTATTATAAGAAAATTCTATAATAAGAGGGGCTGTACCTTAGGTCCTACGTTCGAGAAGGTCCTTTAGGGTCCAAACCCTTCTTCAAGTTCCTTTTGCTCCTTTGTCCTACAAAACAACCAATTCCAAAGAACAAAACAGTATATGGACAAAAACTTATAAAGAAACCATCTTCATGTTATAAAGAAAGGTAGTTAGTTATGAACTTTAAACAACCATTCACATATGAATTCCAACATGAATATCATAAACATAAAGAGGACTTATATCAAGAACGAAGACATGTTTCTTTTATTATAGACAAATAAAATGCAGAAAAGGAATAATTTCACCTGAGTCACCTTTCGCAGGCTCCAATCAAAGCTTCCTTCTAGATCCGTCCAGCCTCAAGCCTTTAGCAGACTCCTTTCATGACTTACTCCATGATGTCATAAGTAGTGGATGAACATCAACACACAAGGAAACAAGGGTTTCCTATAAAAATGGGGGAAGTGCAGAAGGCACAAGGGTCTTCAGACCTAGTCAGGGGAAAAATCTCAGTATAATAACCTTTCTCTCTCTTCTCTCCTCCTTTAGGCCTTCCCTTTGAGGTCTTTTTATACCTCTCCCAAAGTAGTTTTTTAGTTGGGAGTTGGTTGGGAACAGTTGGGCCACGGGCACTAACATGTGATCAGTAGGTAAAGCCTGCGATCTCCGCCTGAAATTAAGGAGTTTTATATTTTTTTAAGTGTTTTAATTCATATACGTGGGTTGGGTATATGCCTACCCACGTATACACATGTTTAACTCAGGGCAATGTCGCATATAAGGGATAAAACACTGTTTTTTAAATTTTGGACCAGGTCTGGAAGGAGGGGTTGCCCTATGCCATGAGTGCAGCATCACAAACCATAAGAGTGAGATTTGGAGCTATAACACTGTGCATGAATTTCACACCCTGTGATTTATTCTTTGTGTGAACCGATTCTCCATGAGTGTGCCTCAAACCTGTGTGAGGAAAAACCAAGAAAGAGAATAGAAGAATGTATCATGATGGTGTCCAAATGACATTTAGTTCACCTGTATTTATATCCTTCCAAGGGTGTCCAATTTTCTTTAGGGACAACCTGATCAAATATGAACATGTGGGCTCATAATTCAAAAATATGCATTCCCTTGTCAAAATTTGATGACCTTTACATCTATTTTGGTCCTCCAAAAAAGAGGAATTTAATGCAATCATCATCTCCATCAAATGATTTGTCTAAAGTGGAATTTGGCCATAGTTGTCAATTTTAACACTCCCTCTCATCTAAGGAGAATTCCACCTATATGATGTCATGTGTATCTTGTCATCAAATCATATCCAATATCAAGTATCTCATAATCATGTATCATCACTGATCATATCGATTCATCTCTTGCTCATTCTTGTTTATCTCTTGATTCCCCATGCTCATATATTGAACATTCTCGAATCTAAAAGAATAAGAATTTGACATTAGAGGGGAGCTTAAGCTACCACCCTCTATTCATTGCGAAACCACTTCTACCACCTAGAACCTCTGCTAGAAAGGAGCCCAGTTCTACCACTCAGGAAACATCAACAGGGAGCCAATTCTACAACCTCCATCATCATCAAAGAGAATATAATTATGGAGAACATGTCAACCTGGAGCCACATTAGGGAGCACATCTCAACCCATAATCTCATTGGAGAGCTAAAAATCTACGACCCCATATCAAGCAATAGGTGATATAGGGGAGCACATCTCAACCCATGTTATTGTGTACCGATATTCCCAACAATGACCCTCAAAATTCATGTCGTAGATAACCTACATCATAATTGGAGCCTGGGTGAGATAATTGACCTACCAAAAGGTAAGGATCACATGCCGCCAAGACTCCTCAACCCATTGGCCAGATGGGGAGGGACAACGCCATCAAGCCCGACTTGTGGGAATGATTCCAATTGGGGTATACCCTACAAATACCAAGATAGGGGAGAAACATATCCAACCCCATGGGTAGCATATAGGGGTGATACCCTATTTTTCTGAGATCCCTCAACCATAGGAGCCCTCCATCTCAATTCCACGCTCTGGGAGATCAAACATGGGGGGAAGAGTTAGGTCAGTGTCCTCGATCAACAATGTTGTAGAACATAAACATATAATCACTCTCTTATATGGTCATAATGATGTCTCAATCACAGTTATATCTTGTTCACATAGGATATGAAATGAAATATCATATTAGAACAAAAACATATGTCATGAAAAGGATACCATATTCATCCTACCTCTCATGGAGGTAGAAGCCAAAAGCCTAATCTTGTCTCATACAATAACATTATCTCAATATATCAATCCCAACAATATATGAGCTTTTCTTCCAATCAGATCCACTCATTATTATGACAATGTATTCATGCCATATCCTGAACCTGCTCAAACAGCTCTCTAAAGAGCTTCTTCATCTTGATTCACAAATCTTCATGCTATCACCATCATACTCAACCTCAGTCATGCATAAATCTACTGACTTCTCATCCAAAACATCATGGAATATATAATACTAATGTAGCAACCAAATGTTCTTATCTCATAAAAAATGGTCTAAAAGTATATCCATGCAGTCACATATCATAGGAAGAATGTCGCAGACCAAAAATTGATTGTCCCGTGCAAATATCTTGAGGGGTTCTTGGTAGAAACTCAATGTGTATGTGTGGCCTAGTCATGAATTCACTAAGGTTCTATGCCCAACATATATGTATATGGACACGTGTCCACATGGAACATTAATTCTTCATTTAACTATGGGTTTCCAAGTTAAGTTCAACAATATCTCTTCATAACCTTTTGAAATTTGATCGGAGTGTCCAAGGATTTGCATTTCCACTTTCCAAAATCTCTTCAATACATTCACGATATAAATTATCTATTCTGAAATTCACAAATTGATTCATCATTTCAAGCTTCAAAATCCATCTCCTTCTTACTTTTATCATCAGAGCCTCATTACCTATCAAAAGTATATCATTAGTATATATAAAAACCAAAATCAAAGACATACCTCGGACCCCTTTTTAAGTAGAGGTTTGAATGAACACGTATTCTTGGCTTCACCAAGTAAATGTCAATGCAGACATACCCAAGTCAGGGAGTTTTCTTCATACAATTCTTTTTACAAACATAAAACTTTACCAAACCAATATGCTTAACCTTATATAAGTCAATATTTTGCAATCAAATCAACTAATTCATTTTATTAAATCTTAGATGCCAAATCAGAACTGATATGAAAATCACCAATATCACTGTAATAAATTCTTTGGACCAAGTGACCAGTAGAGATCACATCGAAATATCAAATTATGACTTTACCTATTATCATTCCAAAAAGTTGTCATCTACTAAGAAATATCAATCCAAGCTTGATAAAGTCATACTCATGATAATAATATAAGTCGCTAGATGCAAATACATACACCAAGAATAAGTCATGTAGGTTCCATCCATTTCTTGTGAGATTACATCATACTGAATCATTACTATCAATATTTCAACCATTGTGCCAAATCTTATGATGTCAAGAAATAATATCAATATAAGTCACTGAAAGTCATTATGCCCATATAATATTGTTATTAAGGAGAATCACCATTCATCAACCCAAATCATTAATCATCAGGTCAAATCCCAAATTTTCTATCTCAGTGAGATCTATAGCCCAAAACATATCTCAACCATCAAGTCAAAGTTCTAAATCTTTAGCAATCATTATCTAAAAAAACAAAACACTTCTTATCTAAATAAATCAGCCAAATTTAGTCAAACCCTTGCAATTGTTATTGAATACATTCATACACAAGAATCAATGGTTAAATCATAATGACATAATTATATGCATATCATGGTAATGCACAAACAAAATTTTAGTCAACGTATTCACATTATAGTAAGTCAAATATTGAAATGTCTAGCCCATGATTGTAGGACTGACATCCTTTAGGTGTACTTCAAATTTTATGCACAGAGCTTCACTTTTGTGACCTACATGCATAGTCACACCCATATGCTTTCTTCGGTGTGGTTGAGAGGCTACAATCATACCCTTAGGCTTTCTTCCATGCAACTAAGTGCTACACTAAGGAAAACTCTTTCTTATTAGACCATAAATTTGCTACAAACCAACAATATCACATATTGGTTTATTCATGTCCATAAATATTACTTTAAAAATAAATAACCATATATACATATAATGAAAATGATAATCGGTGTATTAATATTATGGAGAGATTCTCCTTATGAAGAGAAAGCCACTTCAGTCATCTTCATTCAAGTCGTCAACATGTCTATAATATTTGCATGCATCAACAAATCTGTTAGATCAAAAATTTCGACTATATCACATATTTATCATGGTAATATTATGTTAGAATCAACTAATTCACCATTGCATCATGACACCAATCTATCATCAAGGGTTGGTTTCGAATAGATAATAGGACTATACTTCAAGAATCATGATCACAACATCATTTCTTTGTCACATAACTCAATACATCAAGTCAAGGCATTCAATTTTACCATATGCCATAATTACCAAGCTCATGAAAGATTAACCATGGTCAAAAATAATATCATGAATATCAATCTCATTGTTACACTTCCATAGTCATGGTTACCATGCTTATCACAAACATTATCTATAGTATTAAGTTAACTCAAGGTGTTAGTCTTTCTTTATGGTATCCAAACATAAGGTATACCAATAGATCTAAGAGAAATATTAAGTAGCTTCATAAAATAAAAAATTCCATCATGTCTAAAAGGTAAAATGCTTGTTCACTACCAAGAGAATAATTTCATCATACATGAGCCATTTGTGAAGGTGATATACTCATCATACCTTAGGGCTTACCTTGCCATCCAATATTACAGCTGAAACATAACATTGAAACAATATACCATACATACCATGGGCTATTTAAATACATGTGCACATTCTTATTTTGCATAGGAATATTGTATCACTTTGTTACCTTTATTATATCGTCTCTTCCTGCATTAGCCATGATCCTCAAGAAGGATCCACTTATCAAAACTCATGAGGAGGTTAGAAGCATCTGAATACTCAAATATACATGCAGGAAGTATAAGTAATAATCAAAACAATAATCAAATATATAAGTCTAAAAAAAGTAATATCATAGATCAGAAAGTACTTATCTTCAATGAAAGGTGATCATCTCCCTCTTGAACCAACCTTCAAGGGTCATCACTGTCCATTTTCCATATGATATTGTTTCCTTTAATATTTTATTAGCACCTAGGCCTAATAAAGTATAACACTTCTAGCGCTTCATCAAATCTGTCACAAGTGCTTGAGCATCTTCACATGGACCATGCTAGGATTTATGGATTTCATATCTCAAATATTTTCCATAAAGTAGGGTTTCTTTCAAACCCTAACCTCATAGTATCCTTCAAACCCTAATAACCAAATTTCTTAGGGTTTCCTTCAAACCTTAGAATTATTTATGTCTCCTCCATAATTTCTTCCATCATAATGGTGATCTTCATGACTTTTCTTCAACCAAGCTCTGATTCCATGCTAATTTTTCTTAGGGATATATTTTTCTTTGATTTCATAATTGCATTTCTTTATTAACACATTAAATTTACCCCAAGGCATCATAACATTATTCATATTTACATCATTATTCAAAAACATATGCAAATATATAGAAATACCAATATCGTCATCATCAATGCAACAAAATATAAAGGAACGATAGAAGAAAATCATTCACAAATAGATACACCAGGATTGGTTGGAGACCTGGGCAAAACCCACTATGGGGAAAACCATTTCAAATTCTTCTTCTTGTTAGATCATCATTGAATGATTTAGCAAATGAGAGTAAAATAATCCATATATTCAAACATAAACCTATCCAATAATAATTGACTAAACAATATCCAAAAAATGAATGCATAAATGCTTATACTCAAAACCATAATTCAAAATCTTGTAATGAACTATCATTATCTATGGTCAACTGTCGAACCATGTGGTTAAGGAGAAAAAACTTTGGACAGCTGAAAAACCAAACCCTAAGAGTCAGTAGCATCAAGGACAAATTGTGCATGCAACTAAATGGCTTCAATTGCTACCTTGAGCCTGCAAGCTTACCACTACAGTCGAATTCTACCTTTGGGAAGTCTGTGGTTGTGACCTAGAAACCCTAGAAGAGCATGCAAACTTCAGACCTTATAATTTCTTCTTTGTGTGAACCAATCCTCCATGGGTGAGCCTCAGACATGTTCAAGAAAAAACCAAGAAAGATCATAGAATAATGTCTCAAGATGATGTCCAAATGAGGTTGAGGTCGCTTGTATTTATAGCCTTCCAAGGGTGTCCAATTTTCTTGAGGGCCGACCTTATCAAATATGCACATCAGAGCTCATAACTAAAAAATATACTTTACCTTATCCAAATTTTATGATTCTAGGTTGATTTTTGTCCTCTCAAAAATAGGAATTTGATGCAACCATTCTATCCATCAAATGATTTATCCAAAGTGGATTTTGGCCCTAGTTTCCAATTTTTAAAACACAAAGGCTTAAAACTGAGGAAACTTAACTTGATGATATATTTAGATTTCTAGAGTTACTCTACAAACATAGATTCATAGATTATAACCATAATTAACCAAGTTTATTAGTGAGTGTAATACAGATTGAAGCTTTCTGGTGCACAATTTTGGAGTTGTAGAGAAAGAGATCAATATTTCTTTTGTTATATTAACTGATGCTCTAGAATTTCTCATCAATTTGGTATCAAAGCATAAAATAATGATTACATATCAAGCACAGGTCCATTTCGACTGTCTAAATCAAAAAATGAAAATACTTGACTTGAAGATGGAGAGACTGTAATTGGAAAATAAAGAATTGATTTTTCATCTCAATAATTATGCTTAGAAAGAGAACACCAATGTTGAGGAAGACGCTACTGAATGAGATGATGATATAATGTGAATTGACCAAGGTTCCTCCCCTTCACAGATTGAGCCAAACCACATTGCTTCTCATATCAAGGATATGTAGTAATTTAGATAGTTGTTAGTTTACTATTTTCTTTTTTTGGTTTATTTTTCTATTGGTAATGCAAATCAATTTCCAATGGTTTTCCTTCTTCAAGATTTACAACATTAGAACAAGACTTTTTTATTGAATTCAAAAATAACAAAAATAATTTCCATGCATGATATTTATCTTTATTTTTCTACTTAATTTGTCTCCTATACTCTACGTAAAAGTAAATCATTATTGATTTAGCTATTGTTTTTCTCTTGGTAATTTAATTTCAAATTATTTCCAAAAATTAATTTACACAATTGTCTATTTTATTTTCCAGTTAATGTAAACATTTATTCAAAAAATTGAGTTACATACCCCATCTTCGACAAAGTCAAAGCTCCACACAATGAAACATAATAATAATAACATATTAACATTAATTTCCTTATGCATAACCCATTCTCCAAAAAATACCTCATCCTGCAAAGAGTAAAACATAAGAACAATGGAACATAACGATATTCCCCATTACTAATGTAAAATATTAGCATAGTAAGCTTTCCACACAATGAAACATAATAATATTAATTATCATGTTCTCGCACACACACCCCATCCTCAACAAACATTCAATTCTAACACCAATTCTTAGAGCAATAACACATTGTCTGAGCATCCACAAAACCCCTCATTCTCTACAGCTGTAAAATCATATCTCTACGTAACTTTTTCCTCTACACAATAAAATCTATGTAAAAGGAAACTTTTAACATTAAGTTCCCTTTGCAACATCATTCTCACTCATCTTGTCTCTTCGCATAAGAAAAACTTATAACATTATCCCTATTCACCACTATTTGGATTCAAGACCTGAGTCAGTTTTCAAGTTGTTTTACATCTTGTTTAGAATATTGGGAATCTGTTAGGTTTAAGCATATACATATTTTATTTTAGGGTTAAATATTTTATATTAGGCATAAATGGTTAAGATATTTTTATTTAAACTTAGTTATTTGATTTTATGTTATACTTTTCATATTCTTAGCATATTGAATTTATTATATTATTGTGTTGAGGTACATTTGACCATTGACCACTAACACTTTTGATATAACCCCTTTGGTAGATGCCAAATGTCAGGATTTTTTCTTGTAGCATATGATTTTTGTGCCACCCTTTTTTTTGAAAGATTTTTAGCCATAAAGATATTTGGATTGTTATTTTTTGTTTAACCATTAACACTTTTGATGTAACCTATGCAAAAGATGTTAGGTTCCATGATTTTTTCTTCTAGCATATGCTTTATGTGGCCTACGTTGTGTGGAGGAAAGCTCGACACAAGAAAATGTCAACACATTGAAAGTCACACATATCTACCTCCACACATTGAGTTAATGAATTATATTTAAATAACTAACTTATAATATTGAATGTAACATTTAAATTTAAGTATGATAATTATTACTCTTATAAAATAATAATTTTTCCAACCATCTCTTGAAAATAAAACATAACATAATCAAAGCAAGAAATTAATTATGTAACCCATGTGGCAAATTCCAAATGCCAAAAGTTTAGCTTGTACCAGATATTTTATGTGACCAGCATTTGTTTTTTAAGAAATTAATTTTCTCATGTGTAGGTTTTCCTGAAGAGGACCTTCGACATTTTTGATTTGTGAGTTTCATTTTTTATGTTTCTAAATGAACATAGACACTTTTCGAATAATGTCACACGGAATGAGTCGATTTTGCAGACAAGCTCGACCTTCCTAGTATCTAAAGATATCTAGTGACAAGCAAGCCAATAAAAAACTATCTTTCTCTAAATATGCAATTAAAAACAAAGGCAAACAAGTGTTTTAGACCTACCTTGGGTATAATGCAAGTTTGTGGAAGCCTCGCTCCTTTGATCCAAATGAGCTCCCTTGTAGCAAGTCTACAAACACAAACAAGCAAACAAATTAAATAGCACCTGAAAATCCAATGTCATAAAGCATATCCATCATAATGATCAAGGAATTTATGAAACAAACCACATAAGACAATTTGTTGAGAAAAATGAATCTTATTGTATTAATTCAAATCAAAGAAGAACTTTACAACCTATGCCTTGATGTTGTACAAGCTCCTCCCAGGGTCCAGCAAGAAGTCTCCTCTACTTTGACAAGTTTCACTCACTTCCCAATGAAACCAAAAGGTATGTGATCTCTTCTCTCAAGTTTAACTAGGAAGTCCCAATTCCATCAGCATTTACCCTCAAAATGTTTAGCTTCTAACCTCTCCAGCAACTGACCCAATGCCTTAATTTATAGTGCAATGGAGGGAAGTTACTAGGTCCTCCTTCAAAGGGATAAAGCCCCCCTTCAAAGGGATAGATCCTCTTATCAAGGGATTAGCTCCTTCTATTTTGGGATGCATGAACCACCTTGGAGCGAACAATACACATCAAAATTCCTTCTAGAATCATCTAGAAATAACCCAAAGTGAGTTTTTTAGAATAAACTTGCACCTTTTTTACTTTCACAGGGGTCCACACCCACCGCTTTACAGACAGAGCAGGCAGATCCATAGGTAACATGAACAAAGGGTGCGGGACCGCATGTAACAATGAGAGAAAGAGCGGAACCAGAGCTTTATTGATTTTTAATGTCTTTCTCTCATTTTCAAAGCTTGACATGAAGAGCTGAGGTCTGAGACTTGCTTAGGAGGACAGTATAAGTGATGATAGACCCATACTGACTGCAAATAGTCAAGGTGACGATATTTTTGTGTAAAAAATAAGAAAACTACTACAAACCATATCCATATCATCTTAAATCAACAATATGTTTTATAAGGAAACTTCATGCAAAGGTGGAAGCGCAGAGGTTGGGAGTACATGCATCCTCTCACACACTTCCTTCTACACATAATTATGAATAATTAATATATAATAATGGATATTATAATATCATAGAGAAAATATTTGGTCCATCTTCATAATTGAATGTAGTTAAGGAAAATAAGCCATAATTGAAAGGTACAAATTTACAACACATATTTTTGAGCTACCATAAATCTAGAGCTAGCATCATTTTCTTATATGCTACAAATTTTTTATCAAGTTTCTTGAAGAGGGACGAGTAGTGTGAAAATAGCACTCACTGTTTGTGAGTTATCTTGTAATTATATTAATTGAACATTTATTTTCATTCAACAAACCTCCCCATCTTGCAAATACTAAAATTTCTTTGCACAACAAAACATAATAATATTCCTTTTTCCCAATACAAAATCTTAGCACAATAAAATATCCTCACAATGAAACATAATAATATTAATTATCATGTTCTTCCACACATAGCCCATCCTCCACAAAGATTCCTTTCTAACAACAATGCTCACAACAATAACGCACTGTTAGAGTATCTGCAAAACCCCTCATTCTCCATAGCTATAAAATCAACTCTCTATGTAGTAACTCTCTGACACATCATCCTTCGCACAGTGAAAATTCTCCAGAAGAAAACCTTTTATCATAAAGTTCTATATGCACCCTTGTTCTTCGAGATATACAATGTCTCTCTGCACAAACAAAACTTGTAATGTTATTCCTATGCACCACCATTTAGATTTGGGACTCAAGTTAGTTCTCAAGTTATTTTACATCTTATTGAGCATATTAGGAATGTGTAAAGTTTAAGCATGAAGATATTTTATTTGAGGGTTAATCCTTTAATCGTAGGCATAAATGGTTAAGATATTTTGATTTAAACTTAGTTAATTGATTTTATTTTGTATTTTTCATATGCGTAGCATACATATATTTTTATATTTCTGCGTTGAGGTACATTTGAGATTTGACTATTAACACTTTTAATATAATCCCCGTGTTTGATGTGAGATGTGAGGATTTTTTCTCGTAGCAGATGATTTAGGTGGCACATCATTTTTTTTTAATGGAGTCTACCATTTGTAGGAGTAAAGCTATTTGGCTTGTTATTTTTTGTTTAACCATTAACACTTTTAATGTACCTCATGTGGAAGATGCTATATGCTAGGAATTTTTCTTCTAGAAGATGCTTTATGTGGCCCACCTTCTACGGAGGAAATAGTTGCACAAGAAAATATCCACACATTGAAAGTCACACTTCTCTACCTCTACACAATGTGTTAACTAATAATATTTAAATAACTAAATTATAATCTTGTATTTTAAAAGTTAAATTTAAGGATATTAATTATTACTCTTACAAATTAATAATTTGTCTCACCATGCCTTGAAAATAAAAATGAACATAATCAATGAATTACGCTAATGATGTAAGCCATTGAGGAGATGCTAGACGTCAAGGTTTTAGCTTGCAGCAGATGTTTTATGTAGCCCAACCTTTTCTTCTAAGAAAATAATTTTCTTCTGCAGAGGTTTGCTTGTAGGGGAGCTCCAAAATCTTTAGTTTTTGAGTTTCCTTTTTAATGTTTTTCAATGAACATAGACACTTTATCCATAAGAAAATTAATAAAAACCATGTTAATAGCGTGTTAAATTGACATAATGTTTCATAACCGAACTTGACATGGAGGTGGAAGCACAGAGGTTTGGAGTAAATGCATCGTCCCACACACTTTCTCTTGCACTAAATTATGAGTAAATGATAGATAAAAATTGTTATTATAATATCATAGAGATAATGTTCGATCCATCTTCATAATTGGCTACAGTTAAGGGAAATAAACCATAGTCGAAAGGTGTAGATTTTACAACACACATTTTTAAGCTACCACGCATCCGCAACGGACATCCTTTGCTTGTACGTTACAAAATGTTTATGAAGTTTTTTGAAGAGGGATGACCATTGTGTGAAGAAAGCTCGTTCTTTCTTAGTTATCTTGCATTTATATTAATTCGAGATTCATTCTTGTTTAGTAAGCCCCTGCTCCGCCCACTATCTATGTAAAAGACACTTCCTCCACAAAATGATTTGGACATTCATTTACACCCCCATTTTCTAATAAAGCACCTACAATCACATCAGTTTTAGCATCATTTGGAAGTGTAGTTGCATATTAGTGACAATATCACTATAAGTGTCTCAACACTCACCTACACAATGGCCACTCAAAAAATTAGTTATTTTCCAATTTCTAAATTATTTGCCACGTGCTGAAAAATAGAAAAAGTAAAATTCCCTCCACGTAGGAAATTATGTCTCATCAAACATCGTTCCTTGAATAAAAGATTAGAAATAAGACTATGAGAGAATTAAAAATTTATTTTTGAATTGACAGGAAAATTAGAAAATCAAGCATTTTCTCAAGTCTTGGGTCAAAATTACAATAAAATCAAATAAATATTGAAAGTCAATGCACTTTGATGCAAGGTGAATTCTATAGTACCTGACTAGGTAGGGACTAATAGACGTGCACTCAAACTATCAGTCAGAGGATGATATTGTTATAAGCAATGGACCCAAAACTCAATGTAGTCTCCAAAACAATGGACTTGAGAGGAAGGCTATTGTTGCCTATATAAATGTGAAACTAGAAATCCCATCGATAATGATTTCAATAATTTATTTGAAATTAAATCATTGATTAGCATTATAATATAAATATTTATATAAAATATTTAATTGGCATAACAAAATGATTTATTTAAAAATATTAGATTTCATAGATGGATGCTAAAATTTTTTAATTGAGAACGTGTATAATATTTTTCAATACAGTGTTTACAAAAAAAAATTAAAAAATAAAGCAATAACCATTTTATAAATATAAACTAAAAATATAAATATAAAAAAGACATGTTTATTTTGGAATATATATTCCACAACTTAAATGTAACCAACTCTATCAAGCAGTGAGAGGGATCAAATCTCTTGAGGTGCAACCCTCTTTTATGAATACAAAACATGAGAAAGGTCTGCACCTTGAGATATTTGATCCCTCTCGTCACTAGATAGATCTAGAGTTAACATGGATATATGTTGGGTTCAATCATACTTGGTCACACAAAATTTATTGAAAATTAATTATTTTGATCATTTTAAATATGTTAGATATACATAATCCAGTCTTTTTATTTTATATTTTCTTTGTTACCTCAATTTTTTGAGATCATAAAGATTTTTAATAACTTGAATGATTAAAAGTGATAATGTAACTTTGTTGAATGATTAAAAATGTAAATAATAATAATGCAGGAAATTATAAATAGTCTTCGTTGTGACCAATCTCAAACTATTCTCTTCTACTATTCTTATTTTCTCAACTATTAGTTTTCCATATTTTCATATTGATCATATGAAAGGGTGAATGAAATCATAGATCATTAAAATATTTAACTTGACCTATTTTGGTCAAAGTCATACATTGTCTCTCTTGATCTGCAATCTTAATAGCAACTTTCTCCAAATTTAATCATTGTAAATTATGGAGTGTTAAACCCTAAGTAAATTTCAATTGTAGTTGGTTTCTATTACCTCGTTTGAATGCAAAGTTACAAAGAATGGTGAATGAACAAAAATGGGAATAATAAGAATGTAGTCAATTAAATATAGTTTATAGTTTTAAGAAGCAAACATTTCACGTAAGCAAACATTTAATTAAAGATGAAAATTCAAGTATTTTATTTATCGTTGAATTACCATAACATAGAAATCAATGCAAGTTTTCAATAATTTTATTGTGCTTACACTGAAAGTAGTGCACATAATACGACATACACCTAGTTAATGTACAACTATCTCCCTCCCTCTTTCCTCTCTCTCCCCTTACCTCTCTCCCCCATCTCTCTCTCTCTCTCCTCCCCCTTCTCTCCCACATCTCTCTATCTCTCTCTCCTTCCCTCTCCCCCCCCTTGTCATATATATCTATATCTTCCTCCATAAATGCTTCTTTGTCTTTCTATCTCACCCCAAAAATGCACACAGAAGTTTTCTCTCAAGATCTATCTATCTTTCTCTCTCTCCCTCTCCTTGCGTCGCTCTTCTTCCCCCTCTACCCCCTCCATCTGTATCTCTATATCCCTTCATCTCTCCTTATTTTTCTTTCTATCTCACCCTATAAACATAAAAACTCCCTTTCTATATCTATCTCTCTTCCCCCTCGCTCTTCCTCTCTTTCACTTTGCTTTCTCTATCTCCCCCATCTCAACTTCCTTCTCTTTTTTCACACTATCCTCTCTCCCTTAACCTCTCTCCATATCTTCCTTTCCACTCCCCATCTCTCTTTCCACCTTTCTCTCTATATTTATTTCTCCTTCTCCCCCTCTCTCTCTGTTGGGTCCCTATAATACTAGTGATTACCCCATTACTATTGTAGTTGTATCCCTTGTTAATATTTTTGTGCCCCTATTGTCCCCATATTATTATTACTATGCCCCATAGAATCCATCTATTGTTATTTTTGTGGCTTTATCTTAGTATTGTTAGGTCAACAGGGTTATATTGTACTCCTTAGACTCCTATATATAAAAAGGAGGTTTTGTCATTTGAATCATCCAAGAATTGTTCATTTATGTAATGTAAAGGAGGTTCCCCCTCAAAGAGGTTGAATTCTAAGGCGTTGATCTATCTTTTCTATCTTTTTGTGAGCTGGTTTCATAACATTTAGTATTAAAGCTTTGGATTCTGGGGTTTCGCTGATCCAAATAGGTCATCGTGGAATTTTAGCTATAACTTTTTTTCTACGATATTTCAGAATCTAAAACAAAAAACCCATTTGAGAAGACATTGCATTGAACCTCGGATCTAAATTTCAGAGCTTTTAGCATTATATGTGCACTGATATGATCTGAGGAAGTTGGTACTTTTGTAGATTCCTGAATTACATTCCAAACAAGTGACCTGGATAAAATCATCATTACTTTCTCTCTGGGTGTTAGATTAAAATTTCATAAGAAGGCATATAAGGAGGATGGAATGTAGTTTCTTGTGTATATTTTCAAAGCCAAAGGTTGAAACAGTGACTCATGGCACATCATACAACTTTTCTCTACTGAACTACTCTATAATCAAGTCACTATGGGAGATTCCGCGTAACCTTTCCTTGGAGAATCCAATTTGGATCAAACTGGTGGCATTCAAAAGAGGACACTGAGGGCTATTGCAAGCCATAATTTTAGAACTAGATGATCTAAAAGTACATAGATACATCAGAGGCAATATCAAGCTCCTACAAAGAGAAAACAAATGTGTGTAGAATTTTTTAAATTTTTGCTTAAGCTTGGTTTGAAAATTTATTTTGAAGGAATTCAAAGGGCATAGTAGAGCATTATTATCGGTAACTGATGCCCTAAGGAAAGAAAATGAAAACACCTAGTAAGCAACCTGAAAGCTCTAGCATGACTCATGAAGAAGAGAAGAAATGCTACATGACATATCAAAATTACAAGACCAAGTGCAACAAATATCTCTCTCACAAAAGCTAACAAAAGCTAAGATAAATGGCATGGAATCTAAGATAAAGGGCATGAAAACTAAGATGGATGATTTGAAGATATATTTGAAAACAAATTTGAAGAGAGACATGGCAGATTTGAAGACAGATTTGACAAATTTTCTACAAGAAATACTTACTAATGGTGAAAAGGTAGTAAAGGAAACTCATGATGAGAATAAAATAAATGCTAATCATGATTTCATATACTCTAATTTCGGATCGAAGACCCACCATATTCCAAAAATTGATATCAGGAAGTCTGATGGCAAGGATCCCGCAACATGGATATTAGAGATGGAGAAATTTTTCGATCTCAATAATGTGAAAAACACACAAAAGGTACGTATTGCAACTTTATATTTGGAACTGAATCAGTTTGTATGGTATCAATGGCTTTGCTCTCGTAAACAAATTATCACTTGGGCTTTTATGGAATAATTGACAGCACATTATGAGGATACAAAAAGAAACACTTGTTTTAGCCAATTGATAAGTCTCAAACAAAAGGGTTCAATAATCGAGCACATTTAGGAGTTCCAAAAATTGAACATAAGGGTAAAAGATATTCTAGAGGAGCATAGGATTTATGTGTTCATAAGGAATTTAAAGGATAATATCCAACGTGATGTTCGCCTTTGGGAACCTAAATCATTAGAGAAGGCATTCAGGTTAGCAAGAAAAATGGAAAGAAAAATTATGGCAACCAGGAAGAATACCACTCACAATTATAAAGATGGAAGTGTTTTTGCCACAACCTATAAGGTTGACACCACAACAATTGGAAGAAAAAAGAGCAAAAGAGCTTTGTTACAGTTGTGATAGCAAATATAATAAATGTCATAAGTGTGCTGAGAAGAAATTATTCTACATAGATTGTGAAGAGGAAGAAGAAAAGGAGCAAGAAAGGTCAAAAGAGAGGATATACTCCAGAACAAAGCCTAGATAAAGAGAATGAATCTGACCCATATCTTGTATGCATGGCAGGAATCCACCCACTCTCAAACCATCAAAGATAGGAAGACAAATCAAGAAAAAAAGGTAATAGTGTTGATTGATCAGGAAGTACCCACAATTTTAGTCATTGTACGGTAGCAAAAGAATAGAATTTCTTCTGTACCTAACACTAGAGTGTCAAGTGATGTTGCAAATGGAGGACAATAATTGTCATAAAAGTGCCATAATATCAAGCTATCCATGGGAGAATATGTATTGACTAGCCTAATGCTTTCCATTCCAATGGGAGGTGCTGATGTTGTACTACGATGGATACAATCCTTGGGTACAATAGCTTTTAATTTTCAAGAACTTTTCATGAAATTTTTTGCAGAAGGAAAGGAAGTGGAATTAAGGGGTATTGTAGGGAAACTAGGAAAGATAATCAGCTCTAACAGTATGACAAAGCTTCTAAAAAAGGAACGAAGAGGTGTAATTGCACAATTATGTTTGCTAGATGTTTCCACATTGAAACCATCTATTTCTCCACATCTCCAAAAAGTCCTGGACAATCATTCCAAGGTATTTGAGACTCCCAAAGGTCTCCCACCTATTTTTGATCATGATCATGCTATTCATCTGATTCCAGGAAGTGTTCCTCCAAATATCAAGTCGTACAGATATCCCTATGCCCAAAAGAGTGAAATTGAATGTATGGTTGCAAACATGCTAGAGGCTGGTATAATTCAACCGAGTCAAAGTTCTTTCTCTACTCCAGTAGTATTGGTGCACAAGAAGGATGGACCATGGTGCATGTGTCCGGATTATAGGGAGCTCAACAAGCTCACTATTAAAGATAAGTTTCCCATTCCTGTCATTGATGAATTACTGGATGAATTGCATGGATCAATTTACTTCACCAAGTTGGATCTTTGTTCAGGATATCATCAAATCAGAATGAAGACTAAAGACTTCCAAAAAAAACATTTAAAACTCATGAAATTCATTATGAATTTTTGAACATGCCTTTTGGCCTTACAATGCCCTTCAACATGTCAAGGTTTGATGAATTCCATTTCAAACCATTCCTAGAACTTGTGTTAGTATTTTTTGATGATATACTAATCTACAACAAGTCTTGGAAGGATCATGCTGAACATGTTGATAGGGTGCTACAGCTATTGGAGGAGAAACAATTATATGCAAAAGCATCCAAATGTTTCTTTAGAGTACAAAAGGTGGAATATCTGGGTCATATTGTATCTCATGAAGGAGTTAAGGCAGACCCTAGCAAGATTAAATCCATTAAGGATTGGAAAATCCCCATGTCCATAAAGCATCTGCGAGGATTTCTTAGTTGACAAGGTATTATCGCAAGTTTGTTAAGAATTATGGGAGAATAACAACACCTCTAACAACATTATTGAAGAAATATGCATTTTCATGGACTCTAGAAGCAACAAAGGCCTTCGAACATCTTAAACAAGCAATGTGCGAAGCACCAGTCTTAGCTACACCAGACATGACAAAAACCTTTATTGTTGAATGTGATACTTCAGGAAATGGAATTGGTGCTGATTCAATGCAAGATGAAACACCCATTGCTTTTGAAAGTCGTCCAATCAAGGGAAAGTTTTTACACAAAGCTATTTATGAGAAGGAAATGTTGGCAATACTCCATGCACTTAAGAAATGGTGACCCTACCTAATGGGAAGACACTTAAAGGTAAAAACAGATCATGATAGCCTTAAATACTTTTTAGAACAAAGATTATCCTCTGAAGAGCAACAAAAGTGGGTCACAAAGATGTTGGGTTATGACATTGAAATCATCGACAAAAAAGGGAAGCAAAATGTGGTGGCAGATGCACTCTCAAGAAAGGATGAGGATGTGGAAGCATTACTGTGCGCCATTTCTATTATCCAACCAGATTGGATAAACGAAGCAAGGGTGGAATGGAAAAATAACGAAGAAGTGTGGGCACTTATTCGAAAGTTACAACAAGATTCCAGTACATCTGATACATTTAGCTGGCAAAATGATTCTTTATGTTACAAAGATCACTTATACCTCTGTAAGACTTCCCAACTAAAACAAAAGATTCTTATGGAATTGCACACTTCTCCCTTAGGAGGGCACTCAGGATTTTTAAAATCTTACCACAGGGTTAAGAAGGAATTTTTTTGGGTTTGCCTTAAATCGGATATTCAAGAATTTGTGCCAGAATGTTTGGTTTTCCAACAAAACAAGTGGAAGTTTTGTTGTATCTCAAGGGTTTGTTCCACCATCTTTGTGTTTCTTTACGTGCCAAGTAAGTTTCTTACTCATTTGCAATCATCATGCACAAATATGTGGCATGCAACTAAGTGTATTAAGCTCATTCTTCCTTGTTTTGTCTAGATATCTATGGTTGTTATTATGTGGCCTACATTAGAGATTTTTATTTTTACCTAGTAAGTGCTAACCTTCTTGGAAAATTCTATGGATTCTCATGCACATGGAGATAAGTTGTGGTGATTTTAATTTAATATTTTATTATTATAAATCACATAAAAAGGTGCAATATTAGAAATATTAAAATTTAATAACGAAGTTGTCACTTAGTTAGTTCATGGAAAAAGACACTTGCCTTTTGATAAACGCTTTCTTTAAGAAATTAGATTGAGTTTCATAGATTGGTAAAATATTCTCGGCCATTAATCTATAGATATTTCATTATTTATATTCTACTTTGAGCCTCATGGAAAATGTGTTTTGTTTATTATTCTTTATAGTGGGCATGTAGTTTGACCAATATTTTTGAGCCCATAGATAGTAGCTATTATGATAATTTTTGTTTATTTTTGTTTACACTTGAGTAACAAGTGTAGGGAAATAATTCATTTTCCACTCCAAGCATCAAGGTGTGGTAACTCATCTTTTTCATTTACTTTTTTCTTAAATGTTGGGTGCCAGTGGATACTAATATATTTTTCGAAATGTTAAATGGATTTATTTTTAAGAATGAGGGGAATTGTCATTAGTTAAGGTTTTTTTTTTTTTTAAAAGCAAATGAAAAATTAATTTGGGATTCCCACCTACCCATTTACAACCTTCCTCAAGTCAATGTCCTTCCAGACTTGATAAATCAATGCATGTCTAGCTATGACCCCAGTCAGAGAGCCGTCCTCAGCCCCTCAGGCTCAGTATTGTTCCACATCACCCCTGAGGCCATCAATGAAATGCTGCACTTTCATACTACAAAGCCCCTAACTCCTCTGTCCCTCCAGGACTTGATAACAAAAGGGGGAAACTTGTCCAGGGATCAAATTTCCAGGGTTAACCAATTGTTTATTTAGCCTCAGTATCAATCTATGACTGCTCCCCTTCCCATAGCATATCCATATCTTAATGAGCTGGGAAAAAAGATGGTAGAGTTGATCAGTTACATCCTGGGTTATGGGACATATGAGGATGTGGATGAAACCATCATAGCAATGCTCTCCATTTTCTCCCCAGGGATGCCTCCTGCTGTACATTATGACTTTGCTACTTTTATTGCCAATAAGATTCATGAGAAATTAATGAATCTGGAGAGGGAAAAGGTGTTTAAATACACCAGGTACATATATCATCTACTCTTATTCTATTAGCCTGATGCCTTCCCTGTCCCTCTAAAAAAGCTAGATGCCCAGGGAAACCCAAGGTCGGTTGTGTTTTGGACTTCAGTTTGCCATCTTCTGCCTTATTCACCTTACACCTACTGTGAATTTATTGATCTGTTCATTCACCCATCTATGACCTTGTCGTTGGGTGCCCCTCCTCCAAGATTGACAGATGAAATGCAGAGAATCTTTCAACTCTCAAAGGCATACAGCATTGGTGATTGGTACTTCTACCAACACCATACAGTAATCAGAGTATATGGCTATGAGCTGAATCCCTATAGGCTGCCAAAATATGTCCCTATGAGA
>APFE031648710.1:0-22144 GCA_000404065.3 Pinus taeda
TTGGAGACCAAAGATAGAGAAATGGATGCAATAAAATTGGTAATTCTAATACTACTGTTTCAAATATCAGTTTTAATTTTATGGTGATAGGAATGTGTCATTTTATTCATGTTTGTGCATTATTGTCAATATGGGTAATTTGTTTCAATCTTGTTATTATGTATCTCTGTTTTTATGTATTAATTTCTCATTTTTGAGTAACTACTTACTCTCAAATCTGTCTTATGAAACTGATTTATTGAATGGTAATGTGTTGTGAACTATTTGCACATATCATTATTCAATTATTGGATTTATTGAAATAATAATCAATATCATTTTTGTGAACTACTTCCTGGAATGTTATTGGTTTATTATTTCAAGTTTTAAGGTTTCAATAGAATGTGTTTTGGTAACCATAATATCAGTTAATTGAACTACTTCATTAACTTGATATTCATAATAAACAAGACATATTTAAATCCCAATATTTTAATTATCTTGCTCTTAGTTGGGTTAGATCTATATCTGCCTAATTAAGATAGGATTTAGATTAGTTTCTTTTGCTTGTATCATAGAATAAACTTGCATTTAGAGTAAATTATACATTCTGTTAATTCCTCTCATCAAAGAGGCAAAATTTTAGTTGTGGTTTGGCTGAACCCAAATCAGCTTAAGGGTCATTCTCTTACCTGATCAGCAAGGAGAAGTGATCTGATGTCCCTGTCTATTGGTAGTTAAAGATACATTATAAACCAATAGCAATAGGGAGAAGGTAACTGGACCTAGATGAACAGTCGGAGCCACCACACTAAACGAAAAAGGAACTGGTTTTAAGGTCCAGACCGGGTGGTTATCCCCCAATGTTGTTGCAGCGATTTTCGAGGCATCAACATTTTTGGCGCTAGAAGGAGGGCCTGAGAAATTTGTCTGTTGGAGTCTTTTCAATTTTAATATTTTATTTATTGTGATGACTCCTCTTAAACTTCCACTTTGGAGTTGTATCCATGGACGTGCATCTTCCAACACTCCACCCGAAGTGGTAAGACTCTTGTCTCAGGCAAAATTTAATGGTAAGAGAAATTCTTCTGCTTTTAATCATGTCTTTCAATTTATTCAAAATGTTTCAAATTACAATTTTCAAGGAATTGATGAAGGCATTTTATGTAGGATTTTTACTCTCGCATTTGCAGCAAAAGCCAGAAGCTGGTGTAGAACTCTTCCAGTTGCCTCAATCCATAGCTGGGATCAATTTGTTACAATTTTCATTTCTAAATTTGACGACTATGATTATGAACAGGTATGTGAAGAAATTGAATATCTATGAAGGTTTAAAAATGAGTCTGTTAATGATTTTCATATTCGATTTCATTTGAATTGCTTACGATTTAAAGACGAAGATAAGCTTACGGAAAAAGAATCATTAGATTGGTTTGAATATGTTTGTTCTCTGCCTCCCATTCCCAATCCATAAGAAATTAGTTCAAGTTTTGTTTCATCCCCTTCCAACATAAATGAAAATCCCAACATGGATGTGCAAATAAATGCTGATGAAGTGGTTTCACAAAGCTTGGAAAATATTTCCATTCAAATGCAAGAAGACAACAATAGCAATTTTGGAGAAAAAGCCGCCTTGAAATCAAAAAGCTACTTTGAAGTAAATTCGGAAAATCAAATTGCAAATCAGCAAGTACAAGCAGCAATCAAACCAAATAAAATGCAAACTGCTGTACAAATTTCTGAATTTCTACATGATGAACAAATTCCGAAATCAGAGCAGCGTTCTTCAAGAAAGCATATGCACGCAAATGAATGATCTGCAATCTGAAATTTACAATGATCATAATGCACAAGAGCTCTCAAGTAGAGACAGTTTTAAATGCATTGTTTCAGGTTCACACTTTTCCCTTTATCCCGATATTTTCAATGATGGTAATATTTTTCCTCTTCGTATTAATGATATTCCAGAAATTAAAGAGGCTGATTTAAATGAATTACCATTAAGTTTTTATCAAGATAGAGAAGCAATTAATGATCATTATTTTTCCATTAATGAACATGAAATTTTTGTCTCTCCTTGTTTTGATATATGGGATGAGATTGAAGGGAATTCTAGAGAATCTTGTGAGGTCATTTATGATAATTACTCTGACATTGAGGATGTTGATTCCTCTCAAGAGAATCCTCATGAGAAAATTCAAATAACATCTGAAAATGAGGAACGCTTCAATTTAGGAATTATACCAACCAACCCTCATTTTAGAGTAGCTAATTATCTTCATGATTTCATTATTCAAGAAAACATTCCAATTTATGATTCATATCATGATCAAACTCTCATTCCTACTCATAATCATAATTCTTTTTCTAATTCACAAGTTGGAATTCAAAATTTTTCAAATTCCATAATTCTGGCCATTCCTTGTGAAAATGAAATCATTTCAAAACGATCCCAAATGTGCTGTAACATTAGTTGTACAAATAGTGATTTCATTTTAATTTTTCTTTCACAGCTATTTTTTTAAACTTAGATTTATTTTCTGATTTTATTTTGCAAAATTTTCACACTTTTCGCTGGCATACTGAACGCCTTACTATCAAACACTCAATTGATGCATTGCCCAATTGGGAAATTCAAGTTTCATATTATAATCATCAGCATCGAAAGGTATTAATATTCCAATTTATATCAATGCTAATGTTTCATCAAAAGCTTCTATCTTTCCAAAGGCAATGTCAACAAGAGAATGTATTTTTGCAATCTGGCCAGCAATTCAATTCAATTAATAAATTGACATTTTATTTGAAAGGCTTCCATCCATTTTTCATTGACTCGTTTGAAAATTGTTTGGAACTTTTTCCTTCAAGGAAAATTGTCAATGATTTAAGATTTGTACATAACACTAACAAATTTTTTCAGGTCAAAGAATCTAAAAGCTCATCTTCACAATCTGGCATGTTATCCCTCCCTTCGAACATTGCTCAATCCTTAATAGAAATCCATCCAGATTTTTATGATCCAATTGGTATTCAATTGGAAAGGAAATTTCAAGAGAAGGAGATTTTAACCAAGTTGCTAACAATAATTGTAAATTATGATTTCAGATTTAATTGCCTTAGTTTAGTTAGATTTTTATTACTAACATTTGAACTATACATAAACGCGGGAATAAAAATGAGAAAATGGCTACACTGGAAATATGACTATACCTAGTCACTTTCATGTATATGGTTAGAATAGGGGTAGAATTAATTTAGCTTGTTTTATGTAGTTAATTTATTTGCATTAGTTCTGTAGATTAAAAAATAAAACAAAGCAATCAGCCTCCTCATACATGTTCAGTGGAAAAAATTTTCCTTATCAAAAAATTTTAATTCTTGCTTTCCTTTTTGAAATTTCTTATAGCGATATCTCTGCTCTGCCTATTTTCAATAATGTCTTGATCAAAGTCAATTAAAGTTGCACTTGGCATCAATGGCCTCAAAGCCACTTTTCTTCATTTCGAGATTTCCTTCTAAGATTTTCTTTTGAAATTTCTATGGTAAGGATTTGAGGATATAAAAGCTTCATGATCCCATTATCCATGAGATGTATGATTGACTATGATAAGCCTAATTCTAATTCAATCATTATCAGTCAATCTAATCTGTCACGACAATCATATGAAGTTCATATTATATTCCTCGGAATTTGCCAAAAAACTGATCTTAAGGATGCCCATTTTACCAAGTGCACACATTTAAATCTGTTTTGATATTTTTCTACAATTAAGTGACTTAATCTCATTCTAATCTTTAGTTTATTATCTGATGCTGTAAAACGCATCATGTTTATCTACTAAAGGCATTATTAAAAAGTCACTATAACAATTCAGATTTTTCTCAAGATTAATTCGGAATGAGCAGAGGTAATAAATTGTTACTTCACTTCGAAAGGGAAGCATAGTTTCATATTTATTTATGGTAAATTTTATATTCCATGAACATGAATGATTGATTTCATTTAGGTTGATTCCACACTCAGATTTAGAATAAATAATGAGATGATTTTAATCGAAGGAAGAATTTGAAGATTATCAGGTAAAATTTACAAACAAATTCTTTCCAGGTATGCATTTACAATTTTGTTCTCATCTCTTATTAGTTTCTCTTTTCCTTAGTTTATTTTTTATTTATGTTCTGTTTTATTTGCAGGTTTTTATTTCTTTTCAAAACTTGAAGTAAGCAGCGAACTCATTTCAAATTTGCAAATAGGTTCAAGGAAATTCAATTCTGATTTATTAGAATTCAAGCATTTTTGTAGCTTTGCTTTCATTCATTAAGAAAACCCAATTGAAATTTCAAGAAATATCATAAGACCATTCGCATCATAAGATTTCATCGGAAGTAGTTTTTAATATTTCTTTTGATAAATTGTTCATTGAAGACCTCCGATGTATTATCACACTCATATGCCATATTGCATTTCGCATATCGAAGCTTTCCAAGTAAAGTATACTTCCATGAATATGAATCGCCGATCTCCGATAATCGACTTTACCGATATTGCGATGACCACATAATTCCGGACCCGATATGAAACTCAAATCAAATTCATAAAATATCGCGTCCGTTCAATCGCAATAATGGTAAGAACATAACTTTAAAAGGACTGATGTTCCGGATCCGATATGTTATTAAATTTTCATCATAAAATTATCGGGTTCATTCTTCATCACATATCGGCGTATTGAGAATTTTTAAATCATGCACATAATATTGTCGATCGCGATCGCCGATTAGCTACGTCATTCATCGCATATCGGCATCGTAGCAATCATATTGTGTTGCATCGGGTGCTTAAGATTGCCGATCGTCGATTTGCGTCATCCATCGCATCGCCGATATCGCAATGGCTTCCTTGCAGTTTTATTTATGGCCGATATCTCGAATCTGATATGTTATTAAAATCCCATCATAAAAAGTTATCGGGTCCGCTCTTCATCACATATCGGCATCGCAAAAATTATACTGTGTTACATCGGGTACCAAAAGTTTGCCAATCGCCGATATCGCAATCGCTTCGTCGCATTGTTATTTATGCTTACATCAAATCTCTGATTTTGCGATGTGCGATGCGCGATGTGGGAAGCAAGGTGTCAATATTCCCCAATCCCCGATATAATATTTCTTTAATAACGCGATTTCTTCATTTCATTGCACATGTTCTTATCATCAATTTGCCATTGCAACCTCCGATGCGATAGCTTCCAATGCGTGCCTTTGAGCCATTAACATTTAATTGATATATGGCATAGCAATAAAGGTGAATTTCTGCAGATTAAATTTGAAGCATGGTGAAGAAACATGTTATGTGAATCATCCGATACGGCAATGTGTTATTTTAAAAGCGAACTTGGGTAACCACTATGGTAAGAAAGCAGTTAATGACCAATTTGCAGCATATTCAAATTATCTTAATTTCTCATACATTTTAGTTTAAATATATAATTCCATAATTAAAATGGAATTCAAGACCTCTCTATCTTCATATTTAAATTTTATTATCGTAGATTTGGTCTTGATTCCGAACTATTTATAAAATCACGGAATTTATATGAAACTTGTGATATTTTGAGAAACAGTCATTGCTGCAAATTCTCATTCTCATTTTTGATGCATTTTCTTTAATTTCAACTCCCTTGAACACTAGGCATTTCATTTTTACGTTTTACTACTTGCTTTAGTGTAAATAAAATAAATAATGATTTTGGGTTATAGGATTTTGGTTCGTTTGACTTCTTCATGTTTTTAATGTTAATTAAAATAAGAAGTCAGCCACTTTGGAGAAACTGATACCTTTCAGGTAAGATCAAAAGCAATGATCCAATGGTAAGATTCATGTACCCACTTTCATTAATTTCCATTTCATCACTCTAGTTTCATTTTTGTTTTTAAAATTATGATGATATAAAACTCTGTTTTGCATCTCTCCATGAAATCTTTCAATCTTCGACCAAATCAGATTTTCAAGGTCCAGACTCTTCTTTTGGCTTAACTCCAAGAAGCAGCGATAATCTTCATCGAAACATCTACATCAGGAAGTTTTTCAACCTTTAGTTTGGTTATTTAGGCATCTTGTTTTTATTAGAAAATAATTAGAATGATGCCTTGAAACAAGAAGATTGATATTAGACAGAAAGTATTCATTGTGGCTGAATTTTAATCATCCCTGCTATCCAAAAAGGCATAAAGCATTTACAACCCTGCAAGGTATGATTTTTCTAAATACTCGACATAAGAAGAAATGGTTACACGCTTATTTTATTTTTCTTCATATTGTTCGAGACATTGGTATAAACATTCTTGTTTGAGTTTATCTTTTGGAACTTGGATTTTCTTTCATTTTTCACATTTCTTCATTTTAATTTCGTTAGCCGATTTCTTTCCTCACTTTAGCATAAGACTTCTTTTCTTTCAGTTTTTGGTTTTGGTTTTGGTGACTTTTCCATTATTCATATGGAAGGCCTACTTGTTACCTAACAATGGTCAGCATACATGGAGAAAAATTGTTAATAGTCACCTATTAACTTTTTCTTAAATCTCTTAGTAAAGTTTTGATTTTCTTATTTTTAAAGTAGATATACTTAAGGAAGAGATTATCAATCAAGAGAAATTGGCAAAGTATCATAAAATCTGCAAAATTTCATTTTTCATCAAAATTGTAATCATTTTGAGATTTCAAAATTTTATTAAGATCTTTCAAAGTTTTATTACCAGTCAAGAAAAGTTATTTATAACCAAGTAAAGACACTTTACAGCAAAGCACCTTTAACTCTGAAATTGTCATTCTTAACTCTTAAGGAGTCAATGATTCTCCCTGTCTCAACAAGTCTTATTTTTCTAGAGAATAATCCAGAAATATATTTGAACTTAAAAGATAAGAGGTCTCATCGTGAGCCTGCTTACCATGATCATGGGGGGAAATAGGCTGACATTACCAACACTGCTAAACAAACCAGGGTAATGGCTTATGATTGCAAACAATTATAAGACAAGGGGTCTCATCACGAGCCAGCTTGTTCAGTCCAATTTTAACCAGTGAATGGCATTATCAACTATCTGGCCACCAAACCAGGGCAATGGCTTTTAAGAGAAATAAAAAAATAAAAATTCAAAGAAAATAAACATATATAAATGGATTTATCTCTAGATCAATAATTCTTAAATAGATGGGATTCTGAATCATTTATGATTAAAAGGTAACCGTGTCGAAACTATAGACGTTTGCTGGCAACAGTGGCTCTACCTATGACAAATGAGTATATCTTAAAAGCTAAGTTGTAAAGTTACCCCTGCTTTATCCCTTCAGCTAATTAATGACTGATATAGAATTTTGAAATATTTTAATTTATGAGAAATTTTAAGAAAAATTACAGTTAGATGATTCTTGTTTTTATTAAGATTAATGAACCAAGTCAAGCATCCCAAAAAATAATTCTCTCTTCTTTGATTATTTTTACTGTAATTTTTGGAAAATCTCATTCATATCAAGCAGAGATAACTGTTTCTTCTCCCGCGTGTCGCCATTGTTGTGGTAAAAACACAACCCCCCCACTTTTGACTTGCTCAACTCAAATAATGGGGACCCTTTCTATAAAAATTTGGCTAAGCACCCTTTTGGATTTTTATTTTAGTTGATTGCCCTACGCTTTCGTTAATTTTTAGTTTTCTTTGGATTCTTGTTTTGATTGCTTTGTTAGAATCGATTTTTTACAAGCTTCTCATTGACACTTGTTTCGCCTCATTTGGTCAACTGGTTTGAAAATGGCACTCATTTGAAGTCTCATTATTTATCTAGCCTGGGTTAAAAATGTATAAAATGTACAATATTGCATTTTGTAAATAAATTAGTTCAATAAGGCATTCATTTTAAATATTAACCCGTAGCAAGTTTTCCTAACATTTTTCAGTTTTCATCATGCAGCCAAATTATTAATTATCTGGGTTTTAAGAAATTCATTTTAAATTCCAAATCAAATCCTAAAACTAAAAAACCCAATCAGTCAAGTGGCTGTAGTTTAGAAATTTATGTTCATAAAAATAAAACAAAAAATGAAAATTTAAGTTTTAAAATAACTTTTAAATTAATTAATATATTATATTATTAATTTAATTAAATTTAAATTTAAAACAACAAACCAAAAAATAATATTAATATTAATTTAATTAAATTTAATATTATTAATTTAATTAAATTAAAATTTAATATAAAAAATAAAATAAATAAAATACGTTATCGCATCGGAGGTTTTATTCGCAACATGTTTTAAACAACCCCGAAACAATACCATACCCCGATGCGATATATATCGGGTCGGAAGTGTTATTCGCAACCCATTTTTTGAATCCCCGATATCTCCACCTTCCCGATTTGCCGATGCATTCAAAGTCATAAAACCAATACATTCATCCTCCCGAAGTACCGATAACCGACAAAGCATAAATCGTGGGGGTTAAAGCCAAAACCTGTTGTATTAGTTTCAAAGGTATTTTTATTGCATCGGGCATAAGCATGATATCGCATCGGGCTTCAAAACATCACATTTCGCATGTACCCCCGATATCCCCTTCCTCCCGATATGCCGATGCGAAAAAGCATAAGGGGCATGCCATAACTCCATTTCATAATTTTAAAAAGCGACTTATTTAATGACATGTGAGTAATACGAATGAGTGGAGTTAAAACGTATGCTGAAGGTTAGTGTATTTTAACGTTGGTTTGAATAAGTTAATAAAGGAATGACGTAGGATAATATGGTTAAGTTTTAGTATATATTAGTTATGGCATGGATTGTTATATTAGTTTAAGTATGGAGTTAAAACGTATGCTGTAGGTTAGTGTAGTTTATATATATGAGTGAAATAAGTTAGGAATGAGGTAGGGTAATATATATTAAAAGTTAGTTTATATATTAATATGTATATATAATATATTATATTAATTAATAATATGTAATATATATTTATATTATTTAATTAATATATATTATTTAATTAATAGTTCAGATTTAAATTAATTTATAACATTTAATTGATTTATTTAATTTAGATTTAATATTATTTAGAATTAGTTTTTAATTAGATTTAATTTGTTTATAAATAGTTAATTAGATATTCGTTAGTTAGTTTATAACTAGAAATTAAATTAGAATTAATTAAGGACTAATTTAGGATTTAAATTTTTAATTCAAATTCTCATTTTTTAGCCCAACAACAGAATTTCCAGATTTATATCAGATTTGACCCATCAACTTTGGAAGCTCATAACTTGAGTTCTACTTGGCCAAATGAGGCCCAGGACGGCTCATTGGAAAGCGAAAATCAAGGAGAACATTTTGGAGGAGGTTTCACCAACAGATTTGATCATTTATTGGGCCAACAATCAGGCAAAAGATCAGGCTCCGAATTTTGGAAACAAAATCAATTTTCTGAGTTATTGTTTTCAATTTCATTTGTCCAAAACCTATTCTAATTTCAGATCCATTGGCCAATGATATCATTTGCCAATCAAATCATTCCAAGCATCAATACGTAGCTTATATTTTGTTTTTAATTATTTATATAAATAGAATTTGATTGGGTTTGATTTAATTTCCAGAAATGATATTTTGATTGCATTTTAATTTATTTTGATTTCTTTTGCAAGAAAACAGTGGAAGAAATATGGAAAAAGAATCTCAATAAATGAGAAGGCTCCAGCAATTAAACATCAGAATTAGGAGCAAGTAAAATTGGATTTAGTAGAATTCCCTTGAACAAACTCTCCTCTCTAAACATTCTTTTACAAAGACTATAAATAAGAGATTGCATAATGGAATAAAGGCTGCTCTCCTCTGCAATTTTAGAGCTTCTAAAAGCACTATTGTAAATGGAATTTAGAGTTGAAGGAGAGAGGAGTGAAAAATCTCATATCTGGGGATTATTGAGGATTTTCCCTTTGTATATAGAATTATGCATGAAGACCAAAGCTTGCACTATTTTGGCTCTAGTTTTGAAGGCAGAAGTTCAAGCAATGTAAAGGGCTGTTGGAGACCAAGGACAGAGAAATCGATGCAATAAAATTGGTATTTCTAATACTACTGTTTCAAATATCAGTTTTAATTTTATGGTGATAGGAATGTGTCATTTTATTCATGTTTGTGCACTATTTTCAATATGGGTAATTTGTTTCAATCTTGTCATTATGTATCTCTATCTTTTATGTATTAATTTCTCATTTTTGAGTAACTACTTACTCTCAAATCTGTCTTCTGAAACTGATTTATTGAATGGTAATGTGTTGTGAACTATTTCCACATATCATTATTCAATTATTGGATTTATTGATTTGATAATCAATATCATTTTTGTGAACTACTTCCTGGAATGTTATTGGTTTATTATTTCAATTTTTAAGGTCTCAATAGAATGTGTTTTGGTAACCATAATATCAGTTAATTAAACTACTTCATTAACTTGATATTCATAATAAACAAGACATATTTAAATCCCAATATTTTAATTATCTTGCTCTTAGCTGGGTTAGATCTATATCTGCCTAATTGAGATAGGATTTAGATTAGCTTCTTTTGCTTACATCATAGAATAAGCTTGCATATATAGTAAAATCTACATTCTTTTAAGACCTCTCCTCAAAGAGGCAAAATTTTAGTTGTGCTTTGGTTGAACCCAAATCAGCTTAAGGTTCCTTCTCTTGCCTGATCAGCAAGAAGAAGTGATCTGATGTCCCTGTCTATTGGTAGTTAAAGATACATTATAAACCAATAGCAATAGGGAGAAGGTAACTGGACCTACATGAACAGTCAGAGCCACCACACCAAACGGAAAAGGAGCTGCTTTTAAGGTCCGGACCGGGTGGTTATCCCCCAATGTTGTTGCAGTGATTTTCGAGGCATCAACACCTTCCCAACCCGACCTCATCTGAGAAAGTTGTTCCAGAGATCACCCTACAGTCTTCTTCAATGGAGCTAGATGCTACTCTAGCCCTCAGTCTTCAAGATAATACTATCTAGGAAGATCAGAACACTCCGACAAATATGGATGAGGATCCACAGAGCGTAAGCCTGGAAGGATTGGACATTCTCAAACTGGAAATAGAATGCAAATAGAAAGAATACAATACAATACCCCCCTGGGAAATCGAAAGACTGGAAGGAGTTCTAACTAGAGCTCATCATAATAAATGTCTAGGTATCCAAGCCAGAAGTCCATGGGATGGAAAGAAAATCTTGCAAGAAATGAAAAGAAGAGGGCGCAAAATGGATTTGCAAAGGACCATTATCATTGGAGAAATGCTAGTGGAATCTGGGAGATTCCCCAAGCTGACAAAGTTCTACAAATCTCAACCCAATTGTTCCTCATGAAGCTCATTTCTTGGAAAATGATAGGGCTTAATAGCCCCTCAAAACACAGAATGTTAAAAAACTTGATCTAGCAAGAAAAACCCACATTAGTTTTTCTTCAAGAAACAAAAAGTAACAACACTATTATAGAAAGAATTCTTAATAAGGTCTGGTTAGGATGTCACTCAGTCTCAGTGGATGCTTCAGGTGCTTTTGGAGGGCTGGCAATCTTGTGGAACCCAGAGGTACTCTCCCTTCAATACTTTCATGCCTCTCATTTCCTCATCCAAGAAACCTTTCATCTCATCGGGACCAACATTCACGGTCACAATGTATATTTTCCACAAAATTTACAACAAGAATTGGATCTATTGGATACACTTACATCTCTCAATTCAAATAGGCAATTTCCTCTATGGATTGGTGGTGGCGACTTCAACATCATAACAGATTTGAGGCACTTTGCATCTTCTTCCATGTAATACCTCAAAGGGGCTCATCTTCAAATAAATTTGATATCCATTATTATAGGAAAACTAAACTAAGTGGAGATAGTCATATCACTTAGTTGGCCTATCCATGACATACATTCTTAACATATCTTATAAGCTTTGATTGGTTCTTTCTATTTGACCATCAATTTGAGGATGATAGAGTGGTCTAAAATTTAACTTTATTTTCATACCTTCAAATAGACCCTTCCAAAATTTATAAGTGAGCTTGGCATCACAATATGAAATAAAAGTTTTTGGCATACCATGGAACCTAAAGATCTACTTCCTGAATATTTATACTATGTTAATGGATTTAAGGGTCAATTTTATAGGAGTAAAGTGTGTTGCTTTAATGATTTTATCTACCACTACCATAATAGCATCATGTTGCCTCCTAGTTTTTGGTAAACCAGTGACGAAGTCCATTGATATTATTTCCCATTTCCATTCTCGAATGGGTAAGGGTTGTAACAACCTAGTTGGATTTTGATGGGATGCCTTCACCTATTGACATTCCAAGCATTTATCTATGCATTTAGCATCTTTTGTTTTCAAGTTAGGCCAATAAAATTGTTTCCTCAATGCAGCTATTAAATTTTGATAACGAGGATGCCTAGCTATTGGTTTCTTATATAACTCATCTAATACAAACATTTTTAGATTTTGATCATTAGTGTTAGCACCTAAATCTGCCTTAGGCTGAAAGAAGGCAAAATTCAGGGTAACCACAAACCACGCTTAGTCAGGTAGCTAGCCTTACCAGAACAGGGGAGGGCTCTCTCCGAGTCACACTCAGTTAATAAGTGAATGAAAAGGCCTGAGATGACTTACAGTGAACTAATTGTCTTAGGCTATTAGGTGAAAAGGAAAATAAGAAGTGGTTTTCATGAATGACTATGTTTCTGGGATGTTATGGGACCACTGGACCTCAATGAACAAAGAACTTAATATTATTTCATGAGGCAAGGTAGCTGGAAAGGCACAGATTATTTCATGAGGCAAGGTAGGTGGAAATCCTAGAAATTTAGTTTTAAGATAGTGCGGAATGGAGAGATTGATTTAAGAGGGTGAAAAGGGCATGGAAAACATGAATCCTTTTCAACAGAAGAATGAACACTCAACATGAAGTTTTCCCACAGGCAGAGCAATAAAATTAAATTCTACCTTAGCTAACTTAGAAAATTTCAATGGAAATGAATATGAAATGAGCTATGAAACATATCAAGGTACATATCAAACATAAGAGACACATTTTCTACACTCACAACCACATGAATCTCATCAAACAGAGCCACTACCTTCCAGTAATCCTATGTAAAAAATATACAATGCAGAAACAAAGTTTCTTTCCCACAGTCTCCCAGAAGTTACAAACCAACCAACCCTTTGCAAATAGTTTGCATACAATATATAGAATGTGCCATGAAGAGATAGAATTCCCAAGGGTTGGGGAGTTACTCGAATCATCACAAAATGAAGGCAGAGAGCCAAACATCAGCTACAGGTGCAGCGCCACAAACATGACAAATGGCTTGGGTGGCCCTTTGCCTTCCTTTGTCACTTTGATAACTGACCATCTGGAGTGAAAATACTTATAAAATTGCCTTAGGTGCAGAAAAACTAAAGTACATATGAGTGGGCCCACTTACAAAAATTCGGGAAGCGAAATTTCGCGAAATAGAGGCATTCTGGTCCTTTTTCCTATATGCGCCGCGCCCGTTTCCTGTATGCGTCATGCCACTTTGACGGCAGTTTTGAGGCCCTTGACAGAGTCCAAAATGTGCCCAATTAAGCTCGTTGGAAAGCCTGTCCCGTTTTTTTTCCAGCCCAAGTGGAATTTTTGAATTTGGAGCTCTTTTTCCCCTCCAAATCCTCATTCTCCCAAGACTGCTTCCTGTGTGTCAAAATAGGGGTAGTGAAGCCATTTTTGAGTGTATTTTTCCCTTTTGGTGGCCAAGATCTTCTCCAAATTTCTTGCTCCCACTTCCAATTATCGTGATGTCTCATGCCGAATCAAAAAACGCAAACCATTTCTCGTTTGAAGCTCTCAATCTTACGCGTCGTGCCAGTGGCGCGACGCGTATAGAGAAAAAACCTGTCTTTGTGCCAAAAATTTGTCATGTAACCAAAATTTCCC
Organism: Pinus taeda; assembly: GCA_000404065.3. Lineage (NCBI taxonomy): Eukaryota > Viridiplantae > Streptophyta > Pinopsida > Pinales > Pinaceae > Pinus > Pinus taeda. The sequence goes on from APFE031648710.1 coordinate 13,995, forward strand.
CAAATTCCTTGAAATTTGGGCTGGAGGTCCTCTATGAAGTGCTATGCTATGCGAAGGAAGCTTCAACGAAGATTTGAAGCCAATCTTGCTCTTTCGCCTCTTTTGCCTCTTTTGTTGCTTTGCTCAGTTTGCCTTTAAATTCCTTATTCGTGCCTTGCAAACATGATTGCGTGCTCAATAATGGTTTTTCATGTGCCTGAGCATGTACTTGTCCTTTTTTGCTTTCGCCAATCACTCTGTGTCTCCATCTCATACTCCGATGAATGTTGTGAAGCCATGACTGCTATGTATACTATACGTAGGCTGCCCTTTGATGATGGTGTGAGGTTGGGTGCCTTTGAAATGTTTGTTACCAAGGGGAACAATGAAACAGAGATTGTTAGGAATGGAGTGATGAAATGGGGATAGGGTTTATAGGGTGAATTTTGTTAGGGATATGGGAGGAGTTTGGGGTATTTTGATGGGGTAGGGTTTGGGGGTTCTATTGAGCAATAGGAGGAGGGGGAAAGGGAATATGAGTTTGGCAGTGTTAGGGTAGTGGTAATAGGAGAAATGACATGGTGGAATAACGAACAGGGGCAGGGTAGGAAAAAACAAGCCATGGCAACAATGAAACTGTTACACAACCCTGGAAAATGGTATTTTCTTTGGTGTCTTCTTGTGTTTGCTTTATGAAATGTTTTTTTCATTCAGCCACTGGCAATAACCCACCATATCTTTATTAAATTTGATGCACAAGTGAGTTTGAGAGCCTAACTTACAATTATAGGGCCTTCACAAAATATTTGAGGGGGTTTTGGCACTTTCTGGGCGTTTTGTCTCTGTGCGTCGCGCCCCTGTCTGTGTGCGCCGCGCTCCTGATTATATGTGCCGCGCTCCTCCTCCTGTGCATTACACGTTTTCCGGAATACGTTTGGAGGCCTTACCGATGTCAAAATTAGGAGCAGGATAGCTCGTTCGAAAGGGCTTTGAGTATACATTCCAACCCAACTATAATTTATCAATTGGAAATTTATTTTCCATGTCAAAAATAAAATATCCCAAGACTGGGAAATATGTGCCAAATGAGGCTGCCTCAAGGCAGAGTGCTGTTGCAGTGAACTTTTAAATGCCTTCCGCAACCCAACATTGAGCTCATGATAGCTCATTGGAAAGCTATTTGTCTCTAGTTATCATTTAGATCATCAAGTAAGTTATTTGGCGAACTAAACTAGGAGAAAACTTGATTTGGCCAAGGTCACTCCAGAGGTGCATCAATTCTCCCGAGGCGATTATATTTTTTACATTTCTTCAAAACCATGACACCTGTGTAAAAAGTGAAGGAATGTTTTCTTCCCTGGTCTGTTGTGGACAAAAACCTCTCTCATTTTTTCCAAATTCATCTTTCCTTGCTTAGAAACATCATTTGAGTGAAACCTATTCTGATGTGTGGGACAAGGGATTTGTCAAAATGAAGCGAAATGAAGGGGATAAGTGGCTTCTAAATTCTTGGGAAAATTCTTGGAAGTACGAAGGGATGTTAGGAAGTAAGGAAAGTGGAATCTCATAAATTGAGTGAGGGGAAGGGGTCCAAAAAGGCAAAACACAGACCCAACCTAGAAAATCGCCAGGTTGTAGCGATTTATGCGAAAATGAGGAATTTGGGGGATCTCAGTGATGGGAAGTATTTGATAAAGTATTTTAAGGATAGGGGAAGGTTTATGAACATTAGGATACAAGTTTTTCTGATGATTTGACCGTCCAAGAGAAATTGCCTTCAAAACCCTAGGAGAGGGAAATGACCTTACCTAGGTGCAACTAAAGCATGAACAAGGTGGAAAAAGACCGAGTGGAACTTGACATGATGATGAGAACCCTCTGAATGATGGTATACTCATCTAAATAATGACATAGACCAACATTTGGACAACTTTGAAAGGAGTGAAAGCAAACCCTAGACCTAATGCCTAGTGACCAAATTTTACTTGAAGACTCTTTGAAATGATATACTTTGACCTTGACACCTTAAAATCACTTGTGTAAGAGCATGTTTGATCACTGGAGGAAGGTTGCAAAGGCTGACACTAACAATTAGGAAAGTAAATTATCTCTCTATACATTAGAAACCCTTGATTTTTTACTGAAAATCAACTTCTTCTTCAGCTAATAGTGCACGTTTCTAAAATTTCTCTTTAATTATCATGTATTCTTGATCTTAACCTACAACTGATTTGATCTTTTCTATCAAATTTGTTTCCCAACTAATGGTAGAAATGGCACAAAATTGATTTAATTTTATGCTCAAGGCACCAACAATTTTTTTTTCTCTCTTTAATGTGTACAATTTCAAAATCATACTAAGTAAGGAATTCCAACCATATTTCTCGCCTAACATTCACATTTTCCAGGTAAAATATGTATTTGGGAATAATATTTTCTATTTTTAGCTAAAATTGCCTTCCTATAAGATAATCTCTATGTATTTTTAGATAGTGAATGATAGATGATAGTTCTATGTCAAGTGTGGCATAGTTCTTCTCATTTTCTTTTAACTTTCTAGATTTGTAGTTAATTAGATGAACTTATTACATTAAAAAAACCTCCCAAACATTCCTTCCCGACATCTGTTAATACTAGAAAACCTTTATTATGGTAACCTAGTTTTAGGATTGCAACAATAGTTGATGACCTCTTTAAGTTTTCAAAGCTATCTCAACACTTTCAAATCCATTCAAAATTTTTCCAGTTATTTTGCAAAGAAGTAATTGGATGTGCTAGTTTAGAAAATACTTTTATAAATCTTATGTAATAACCTATAATTCCCTTGAAGGATACAATATTAGATACATCTTTAGGTACTAACCATTGAGTAATAGCTCTTATATTTTCTAGATTCACAATAATCCCTTCCTCAAATACCACATGTCCCAAGTATTGAATTTGTTTATGGTAAAATGTGGATTTTCTTAATTTAACATCCAACTCATTTTTTCTAAGTGTTTGAAGAGAAACCTTCAAATGTTGATCATGTTCTTCTTTACTCTTTGAGCAAGCTATAATATCATATATGAATATATTGACAAACTTGTCTATAAAATGGCTAAGCACACTATTCACCAAGCACATGAAAGTGACCCATGCATTAGTGAGGCAAAATGGGAGTACCACGAAATCATAACATCTATATCTTGTTTTGAATGTTATTTTGTGACGATCCTCATCCTTAATCCTAATTTGATGGTTTCTAGATCATAAATCAATTTTTGAGAAAATTGAAGCTCCTTTGAATTGATCAAACAAGTCACCAATTTAGGGCAAAGGGTACTTGCCTTTGATGATCATTTTATTAAGTTGTTTTTAATCTATACAAAGCTTAAGATTATCATTTTTATTCTTAATGAATATGAATAGTGCACCGCAAGGTGAGACACTAGGTATTATGTTGAGCCTCAACCTTGCACCTTCCTACACACCCTCTTAACCCTCATACTCCATTCACTTTACTCATCTAGTGGTTGAATCATTGCATTATAGTTTAAAAAGGACTATTTACATGGTTTTCTAACTATACTGATGTCTGTTGTTTGTTTTAGTCTTTTGTTCATGCACCTGTGGAAACTTGTAAATTTCCGCAGCCAGCACAGGTTTCCGCAGCCCGCACAGGTTTCCGCAGCCATTTTTTTAAAGGCTGTGCTCCAGGTGTCTTCTAAAGGAACAGGCCATATGGGCAAGCTCCAGATGGCATGTACATGGATTGTGTCCCTTTGAACCGGCCAAATCATCATTTTGAAGCCGCGGTCAACCTAAGTCAAAGACGTGGCCAACCGAAGAGTCCAGCGGTGACACATTACTGTTAAAGGAACGTGAATGAAACGTTGCCTAGTTCCCAGCTCACGGAGGCTCCAGCGCATCTGAGGATCATTTTTGAGCAACAAATCTAACAGCCCACTACTCCAGGATTTAAGAAGCATAACAACAATTAACTCAATCTTAGCTCATGAGATCTACGTGTCCATGGAACGCAGTTAATAGCCTAAGTTGTCGATTAATTAGCTGTAGGACTTTTACATTATAAATAACGCGTTTCAAAACGCTGTAATGAGAATTTTTGCTGCATAGAATTTCTGAGCTATTATGTAATTTCCGCACGTTGTTGGTTATACCACCCCACTGTTTTACATGTTGCTGATTTGAATACATGAGTAGACTATTCTGAAGATAGTTTTGTGATCATTTGATTGGCTGAAGTGGCAGAGGGCCCCTGCATAATAAAGCCCTGTAAAGTATTTGTTTAAGTTTCTTTATGCTTTTATTTTGTCATTAGTTTGTACATAATATGTTATGCTTTATGATTTGTTCTGTTTATATCTTTGTCTTTATAAACTGATCAGTGTTTTTTGCAGGTCCTTTTAGGCAGCCCGGGCAATCTTTTATTTGCTTTAATAACTCTTGCCATATGTGATCATCTTGTCCTGTCGGCTAACCTTTATTTTCTGCAATTTACATTCAGCATTGTCCTTTTCAAATCGTTATTTGTTTATTTCTTTTTCTGCTAAATTAGGTCTCATACTACTTAATAATTTTATCATTTCTTTCTATGGTCAATGACTATATCAGTAGGAGATCAGAAGATCACTAACAGTGGTCACCTTACAGTCAAATGGATAGGCATCTTGATGAGGCTATCATAGAGACTATGTCTCTAGATGAACGTCTGTGGTTTCCTCTTCACCACCGTTCCTCCTTTCTCCCTACCTTTCGGGAAACACTGCTTTGTCTCGAGCGGTTTGCTCCATGTCTCCCTTCTCAACCTCTTCAGACGCCCATTCAGATTTATCACACATCGTCTGAAGGGAATCTAGGGAACATCAAGCAGACGCAACCTATCAACATCTCTGTTAAGCTAGGGATTGTCGAGAACATTTATATAGGAGTCACCTGCACTCCTGAGGAGATTCAGATTTATATCGGACTCTTCCGCGAATTTCGCGATGTCTTTGCATGGTCTTATGAAGAAATGCCCGGTATTGATACATCCATAGTAGTGCACGAGATACCGACGTATCCCGGAGCCAAACCTGTTCATCAGCGTTTGCGTCCCGTGCACCCCCATAAGGCGGCAGCTATCAAAGCAGAGGTTGAAAAACTTCTTAAAGCTGGATTCATTTATCCCATCCCACTGACAGATTGGGTCTCAAATATTGTCCCTGTCGACAAAAAATAGGGTACCATTCGCGTCTGTGTTGATTACCGCGACATTAATAGAGCTTTCCCAAAAGACAACTACCCCACGCCATTCATTGATCAACTCATTGACGAGTGTGCGGGCAGTGAAATATATTCTTTTATGGACAACTTCTCTGGTACAACCAGATTAATATCGCCCCGACCGATCAACACAAGACGACCTTTATCTATCCACGGGACACTTTTTCTTACAAAAATCTCCCCTTCAATCTTAAAAATGTCGGCGCTACCTTTCAGCATGCGATGTCTTATGCCTTCCACGATATCAGGCACATCGTATAGCCTTATCTGGATAACCTTCCCGCTCATTCAGCTAAGCGCGCAGACCACCCATCGCATCTTCGTGAGATTTTTCTTCGTTGTCGACACTATAATATCCGATTAAATTCGCACAAATGTGTCTTCTGCATCGAACCTAGTCAACTTCTCCGGTTTATCGTCTCCCGAGAGGGCATCCGTTTGGATCCCCTTAAAGTCGAGGCAATTGTGAATCTTCCTCCCCCTGCTACTTTGCGGAAATTGCAGAGCTTGCAGGGGAAAGCTAATTTTCTAAGACAGTTCATCCCAAACTATGCCAAAGTGGCAAAGGGTTTTACCCGGTTACTTAAGCGTGACACCCCATTCCGATGGGATGCCATAGCCGATGAGTCTTTTGCTCGTCTCAAAACTCTCCTAGTTTCTGCCCCTTTGTTGCAGCCTCCAAATTATCATCGTGACTATACACTCTATTTGGCCGCTGTCGATACCACTATCGGTATGGTTTTGGTACAAGACGACGATGATGGCATCGAACATGTCATTTATTATCTTAGTTGCAACTTACTAGATACGGAGACTCGATATGCATATGTCGAGGAGTTGGCCCTCGCCACTGTCGGCGCCGTCAAACGTTTCCGTCACTACATTTTGTTGCGTACTACGACGGTGATTTCAGATTGCAACCCCATGACCTACATTCTTTCACGACCATTGCTGGGGGGAAAATACTCAAAGTGGATCGTAATCCTCCAAGAGTTTGACTTGGAATTTACTACGACCAAGTCCAAGAAATCACTCGTTTTTGCTGAACTTTTGTGCTCCTTGCCATCCGCCGCTACTTCCTCACAGATAGAGGAGTCTATTCCAGATGAAACTCTTTTCCTTATCAACACCCTCGATCCTTGGTATGGGGACATGATTGTCTACTTGCAGACGTCCTCTTTCCACCCTGAGACCTCGAAAGACGCTCGTCGACCGATTCCTCACCAAGCCCAACCATATCGCATAATTGGTGACACCTTGTACCGCCTTGGTGTTGATTCGGTTCTTCACCGATGCTTAACCTTCGAAGAAGCTGAAAGAGTTCTAAATGACTACCACTCCGGTGCTTGTGGCGGTCACATGTCTAGATATGCCACCACACAGAAGATCCTCCGTGCTGGCTAGTTCTAGCCTTCCATTTTCAAGGACTGCATTATTGCCATCCGTCCTTGTCACGAATGTCAGATTTACCAACGGAAGATGCGTGCACCCCCTGCCCCACTGCACTCCGTTGTGACCGTAGGCCCCTTTGCCAAATGGGGCATCGATTATGTGACATGTAACCCTCTCTCGGTCGGGGGGCATGGTTACATAATTGTTGATGTAGATTACTTTACAAAATGGGCCGAGGCGATGCCCACATTGTCGGAAGATGGTCATACCGTGGCGCAGTTTCTGTTTAACCATGTTATTTCTCAGTTCGGGGTTCCACAAGCCATTTTCACTGATCACGGAAAACATTTCCGTAATCATATGATGGCCGAGTTGACAACCCAACTAGGACTTAGGCATGATAGTTCCACTCAGTACTATCCTCAGGAAAACGGTCAAGTGGAAGTCGTGAACAAGGTCTTGGTCACGATGCTTCAAAGAACTGTTGGCATGCACAAGTCTAGTTGGCATTTGATGTTTTTCTCCGCTTTGTGGGCCTACCGGACCTCCGTAAAGGATGCCACCGATTTCACCCCTTTTAAGTTGGTATATGGACTGGAGGTAACCCTTCCCATTGAGTATGAGATTCCTTCACTCAAATTAGTCGTCGAGTTACTCCCCGATACTACTCCTGTAGAAGAGCAGCTTCTTTACCTGGAACGACTGGATGAGACACGTCGTCTAGCCTCCCTAGCTATCGAAGCTCAAAAGAAGCGAGTGAAAACTCACTTCGATAACTCGATTAATCCCCGCTCTTTCATCGAGGGAGATCTAGTACTGCTCTACAATCAAGCTAACGATAAGCTGGGAGCAGGAAAACTCGAGCCAATATGGCATGGGCCCTATATTGTGAAAAGAGTTCTACAAAAAGGTGCCTACGAGCTGATAGATTATGAAGGCAATCCCCTGGACAGGCCCCACAATGGCTTGTATCTTAAGAAATATTATGCCTGAGTCCAGGCACTCTCTCTTTTATTTTTTACATGCATATGCTTTTTAACAGTGTGTTGTGTGTGTGCGTGTTTATTTAATTTTAATCTTAGTGTGTCGGCGTGATCGCCGCTTATTGTGTCTTTTGCTTCTTGAACAGATGCCTAGATCACCTTACGTTGGTTTCGCTGATGGTGCTTCCCGCAGTACTCGCAATCTATCATCTGTGGCATGGGTGATCTACGATCCTCATGGTGTGTCTGGGTTGTACGACCAACAATGTGGCTGAATATAGTGTTGTAATTGAATTATTAGCCGAGGCGATTAACCTCGAAATCCGCTCATTGATTGTAAACTTAGATTCGCAGCTTGTAGTCCACCAGCTCAACGGACGATATTCCGTCAGAGATCATCGTATTTTAAGGTTGTATTTATGAGCTAAGTTATTGGAAAGAGATTTTGATTACATTACTTATCATCACATTCCAAGAAGACTTAATGCAGTAACCGATGCATTGGCTAATTATGTATTGGACAGACAT